>SMSQ01021956.1:328292-352786 GCA_019453375.1 Ctenoplectra terminalis | reverse complement strand
AAAAAAAAAAAAAAAAAAAAAAAAGAAACGAAAACTTTTGTTCTTTTCAGTCAAAATTCACGGTACCGGATCAAGAGATTAGATAATCGAAAAATGAACGGTCCTTTCATTTTGTTCTCTGATTGCTTTTTAAGCTCCACGTGGTTGCATTCGCCGGACCGAGGGGTATACTCAACAGCGACCGCTCAACAGCATGAGAAAGGCCGAGTATACTTCCAGCTGGTAGAATCAGCCGGGCTCAACGGCAACACGTTTTGTATACACGCTGATATTTTTCATCGTTATCTATTTTATTCTACGCCAAGTCCTACCGCTACGGAGAATCTCGTATACGCTTTTGTTCACGACCGACCGATACAATATTGCGATCATCCTTCTCACTCAAACTTTTCCAGAAACGATCGATAACGTTCTATACAATACAACGATATACAACAATGCTCCATTTCATTTTTATTTCTTCCTTTTCGTTCGCGTCGTAACGGGCTAGCCTTGGTACGTGTAATAATCGTGCATCCTTCTGCTGTTGTCGACCACGCGAAAGATTCATGGAATGCCTCTTTGTTTCGCTGATCGAGCACAATGCGATCGTTATACTCTTGGTTTGTATCGATGTACGCGCCTCGACGGAGCAGCAGAGGGACGAAGGTTCATATAACTCGCCATGAAACGCTGTACAATGTTAATAGTTAAGGCTGGATTTGAGATAAACAAGAAAATTGTCCCATTCAAAGAGGTCCATGCACGATGGTCCACTTTTTCTTGAATCTTGTAGGGTGAAAAAATCTTCTGACATTTTGCTAATTTTATTGTTAAGCTCTAATAAAAAGCTAACGATAAGAACAAGCATTTATTCCTGTCGAAGGCTTCTTTTCACCTGTGCAGAATTCCGCGTGGACCTCTTTGATGAATCAGAAATCCAGTGAGAAGAATGTCGGTGATATCGCGCAGGCTAGTTGCGCTTTGCTCTTGATATTTTCAGGTATAAAAGTTTCATTGTCCCACTGTAGCCAGCATCGTCACGTGCGTTCATCCTCATCCCGTCGTACTAAGTCTCTACTTGAATCGCTTTACAGGGTGAAATAAACGCCACCGCTGAAGAGCGATCGTCGCCACGCATGAATCGTACACGAGCCAAGGCGAAGCCATTCGACAAGCATCATGTTTCAGCTTCCTTCCGGGTCGTGGGGTGAGCTACTCCTAACATCTAGATTATCTATATTCAGGGTTCAGCTTCGGCATTGGGATAACCTATCCACTGTGCGGATTCATCATCGCTCACTTTGGATGGAGAGCAGTGTTCTATACGACCGGCAGCATCGGTATGCTTTGGTGCCTTTTCTGGTACTTCTTCGCCTTCGACACGCCCGCTTCGCATCCTAGAATATCTCAGCAGGAGCTACGATACATTCAGGGCAGCGTTGGAAACCAAGTTCATGGGACACCGCAGGTAAGTGGCAGGATTGCGATGCATTTATTTTTTTTTTTTTTTTTTTTTTAGGAAAGATGTCTTTACGATTAATCGAATTCTTTTTTTGAAGGGTATGCCGGTTCCATGGAGTTACATTCTCAGATCCTGGCCAGCATGGTCGATCGGAATCACCACGTTCGGTAGAATATGGGTACATTACATTTTCATCATCTCTGGACCAATGTACATGAAGACAGTTCTAGGATTCAGCATCCAAGCGGTACATATTCGAAACTGTTTTCTTATATTTTTTGCAGATATTTTTTTACGATCAATCTTGCTGTCCTTTCAGAATGGAGTTCTGTCTGGTTTACCGTTCATCTGCAGCTACTTCAGTTCCGTTGCCTTCTGCTACGTAGCCGACGTACTTGTCACGCGACAGATTCTATCGTTGACGAACGTTCGCAAGGTGTTCACCGCCACTTGTACGTATCTTTTGAAATTTAGCTCGATTCAAGGAATTCTCGTTTGTTTAATATTGCGTAACAACATTGGAATTTTTGTTTCACAGCACAAGTAGTTCCTGGAATAATGTTAGTGTTGATCGGTTACCTAGGCTGTGACATCGTTCTCGTTTTAGTGGTATGGTTCATAGCCGTTACCCTCATCACAGCTGCCTATGCAGGAGCAATGGCAAACATCGTAGATATCGCGCCAAATTTTGCTGGTAAGTGATAGACCTGACTTTGATCTTACAAGTGATTCATTTTGGAATGCTTTTTTACTATATTTGTATTTGTCATCGCTAGGTCCAATATTGGCGTTCGCACAGACAATTCACATGACAGCCAGCTTTCTATCCCCGATCGTGGCTGGTCTCCTGACTCAGGAAAGCGTGAGTAAAAATTTTATTTCATTTTAATTTCAGCTTCTTAACGAATCAAATAAATCTCCCTATAATTTATTTTCATAATCATGTTTGAATTTTAAACATATTCTTCGATAGCTTTAATCTCTTTTTCCTCGTCGATAACAATCCACCATCCTTCGTTCACACGCTTAATTAAATCCTTTTCCATGGATCCATCACGAGACTAAAACTTCTTTGTTCGCACAACGTACGCTATAATTAATCTTCGCGTGTCGCAATAACGAAGAATTAATTTCACAGCAAGCCCTCGACGCATGGAGACAAGTGTTTGGGGTGACTGCATGCGTCGCGTGTGGCACCTACATTTTCTATCAGATTTTCGGTACGGGTGATATCCAACCATGGAACTATCCCGACCAAAAATATCCACAGTCGGTTCAAGAAGATTCGCAGCCCTTGAACGATTCTCCTGAAAAGAACGGGAAGATCGTTAAGTCACGATCGAACACTTTCGAGGAAGCGTAACACAATCGAGTTCGCTTGTTGAACAAAGGAAAGAAAGCACACGGGTTATGCTTCGTGTCTTGAAATGTTATAAATACTTCTCCCTGGGTCTCGAGAAAAGAGACAAGCTAAGATTATATATATACTCGTATACATACGCGGAAAGTGTCTATTTTTTTCGTAATATCTCTATACCTATGTAAATAGAGGTGGTAGTTTGTCTGCGACGAGAGAGAAGTGATATAACAGTCAGGGTAATCTATGTTTTAGCGTTTCAAAGCATATTTTTACGAGGGCATCTCGAACAGAATGGTTCTCGCCCTTTCTTTGCGTTTGATTTCACAAAAAAATTGTATCTAGGTGAAAGCACAAAAGCGACGTTGATCGAAGATAGCTTGGTTTCCAAAATGATTTGCTCGTATCTTCTCTGTGATCGAACCTTTCTTTCGTATTCAATTTATCGAAAGGAATGGATCTCGTGAATGCATCGAAGCAACAGTTTTCAGAACATGGTCAGGCAAAATTTTAGAATCTTTTATCCTTCTAAAATGTTTCCCATTTTAAAGTTTCACGTTAAGATTCGGTGAATTCGATTTTTGATTTTGGAATAAAATTCTCTTGAACAAAAGACTGATCAATTTTTTGGATACTATTTAAGCTTGCCGAAACGTTTGGAAACCGTTGCTCCTTAGATTCTTACTTGTTTAAACACCTCTCTATGTAAGTTATAACTTGACGACGACTTAACTGTGGGATTTATACATTTTCTCTTCTCTTATTATTAAGAATACTATTACGTGCTCTCGAGGGTTCTCAGTTGTTTGCTCGTCACATCGTTCACCCGTAATTAAGAGATTATCGTGATAAATAATCTCTCTCTACAACTTTGCCGGTGATATTTTACTAACCTGTTAGATATAGAAAAGAAGAAAAACAGAAATTTGTAAAGATTTCGTATGATTGTACTTAGGCAATGTTTACAGAAGCGCAACGTTCAACGTTGAATACGGTGTAGAATAGAATAGTACAATGTATAAAATGAAGAAAGGAAGATAGAAAAAATTATATATACTATACTAGGATTCTCGTCTTTGTTTTATGAGATGAATTCTATGAAAGAGAACAAAAAAAGATACTAAAACGCTCGTCAGTATACTTATTTAGCACTTATGTTCTGCGACACGTTAGTTTCATCTTTATATCACTGTTAATATTTACTAGTCACGTTCCATTGAAAAAAAAATATATATACATATATGAAAAAAATGGATGTGTCCTAAAAAAAAAAAAGAAAAAAAAAGAAATTTTTTGCCGAAAAATGAAAATCTTTGTGCTTTTCGGAGGAGGTTCTTTTCAACTCGACACTTAATGATTCCATTCGCATAGGTTACACAACGTTAGGAGATGATTTTTTCGCAAGTACTGTAATTTTAATTATTTTTATACTAGCGCCATTTAGATACGATAACGATAAGCTACGCTCTTTTCTTTGTTCGTTATTTATAAGTGTTTTAAGTTACACGTGAATACTTAATAGCCTGTAGGGAACGAATGATATAAATAATATGTTATGAGTTGTGCAAAATTGAAAAGGAAGCGCAACATTTAAGATGAAAACGATCCCTCGCATTAATACGCGAACTGCACACGTAGGAAAAAAAAGCCAGTTTCTTTTATATTAACTTTAATACTCTACGTGTATGTTCTTGTGTTTCTCGTGTGTCATTGGTGCGATCTAACAATGCAATTCGAAAATCTTTTATTGTAATTTTAAATCGAATCAACACACTCCGGTCGCATTAAACTCAACAGACGTTAAAATATCCATGGACCACGAGTGTTTTTCAAGTAAATCACGCCATTTTGTAACCAGATCGTTTGATCGCCAAGAAATCCATGGCACGAATTATCGATACAAATATAATATATATATATATATATATATATAAACAAATGAAAAAAATATATGATTACATATAATTTCAGTAAAACATCGTATTTTTGATTGTGAAACCTTTCTCGTGTATTGATACGTAATTTCCTTTGAATTTTATTTACGTCAATTTTATAAAATTCTTGTATTGAATCAATCAATACCAACGATTGATTGCATCAGAAAAAATTGTCCAACGTTGATCGTAAGATAAATCGAACAATACAATAAATCTTCGAATACACGTGACGCTGATGGATTCGAGAAATCGCATTTTTTTTCTAGAAAAAGCAATCGAACGATAAAAGCAATGCGAACGACCTAGGGAACGCGATAAAAAGCTATGGAATGACAAGATGAGATTGCATATTTATCTGCTCAAGGTGTCGCGTTGATACTTGCTGCAGGTATTCATCGAGAATAGATATGGTTTCAGAAAATAATTCGTCGCATAACTTGTTTACCATTACAAGCGGAACAACGATACCTGACAAAATTTATGGGCCCTCGTAAAATGCCTGTTCCTGTATTAATAATCAAAAACACCGATTGTTTAATCGAGAAATATACGGATAATCGTAAATATAGATTTACGAATTTTACATTTAAAAAGAACCGCTTGCCTCCCAAGTTTACTTTCTTCAAGACTTTTTATTGTCATTTCAAAAATAGTCAACACGAAGTTTTCTAACTTGTACGCAACATACTGTTTGATATTCTCAATGATTTTAACGATACTCGAGCCCAAGTATACCCGTCCTCCAGTCTGTCGTCCTTCGAGTTTTCCAAACCAATCTCCGCCACCCACGTTCGATTTCGCGGTAAATTGACCAAAAATATCGCTCCACGTAGTAGCACGTAACATGCAGCGCAATCGTGTAATTCGACCACTTTGAGGAGCCACGATTAGATTAATTCTCTCTAAATTTGTTTACATTACCACCTATCGAATCAGAGGCAAGAACAATCGCGCAATCAGCAGCGTAGAATCGTAAGAATCTCTTCTAGAGTCTGCATCGATCCTCGATCGTACAGAGGATAATGCTCGATCCTCGCCTATCGGTCGTAATCTCCGGAAAGACGTCAATGGCATAAGCCACGGCGAACGATTCTTAAAATTACCTGCGAAATGAACGCTTGTTTGTCACAATATGGGACTTCATTGAGTGGTCGCTGACGTCAGAGGCCGCAAGTACGAAGATTAGATACGAACCGACCTAAATATCTCGCATCGTAGTAGCCTAACGATAACAGTTAACCAAAGGAACCAATGCGACAGGAAAAGGAACAGAGAACAAAATGGAAAGAAAAAAAAAAGAATTGCGGAAAAAAATGACTAAGGAAAGTTCATGCGTAGGAGGTGAATGGGTTTCTATTTCAGGAACAGACTATTCTAGGTCAAGCACGTACGATACATCGAATCGTGGAAGAGTTTCATGTTCGAACTTTAAACTTTGCGCGTTGCGAAGCGAACCGAAGATATTCGTCCTCGTATTGGTGATTGATTTCGCATCGATATCGAGGCTGATATCTTGGGGACTGTTTGCGAGCCGCGCGATTGTCGAGCCGAGAGCCACGCGAGTTTATCGAGATATCAAGGGAGACACGTATAAGATATAAGAGGACCAGTGAACGGCAGTCAGTGTTGTGCTGGATCTTGCTTTCGATCGTACTCGAAAAAGAGACGTGGTATATATATATATATATATATATATATACATATATACATCGATTGAAAATTAAGTGTGATCCAAGAACGGAGCAGACATGCGGTGAGGCAAATATTTTGGTTTCCACGCGGTCTGAACGCTTGCTGCTCGTTTGGCGTGAGCGTAATTTTAATCTTGTGGACCGTTTCCTCAGGATCTGGGTGCTGTTTACTATTCTCTTGATTGTCACGGTGCTCGCCTCCGAGGCGTTCGCAAAAAAGCCTGGCAAGGAGGTGGAGTCTAAGGAAAGCTATGAGAAGAAAAAGAAGGACGTAGCGCATACGAAGTGAGTTTGAGGAAGTGCACCAAACTGCTTCGGGTTTTGCGCGTCGTGGTGATAATTACGCAATTGTTTTGCAGTCTATCGGTCTTATCTTTGTCACGGTCGATGGACTTTGATTTTGTATCGATTTTTCGCGACAAAAGTTGGGTGACGATGTTTCATTTTGATATTTCAGGGAAGGAAAATGGAAAGATGGAGAGAACAAGAAGGTGCAGTCGAAGAAGAGGAAGAACAGTGCATCCGAGGAAAAGAACGCGGAGAGCTACTCTGATAACGTAGCCGAAAATGAGGAGTCAGGAAAAGGATACAAATCGAAGAATAAGAAGCTAAAGGAGAAGGAAAATGTTGACCCGAAGGGCAAGTCGAAGAACGAATCGCCAAAAGACAAGTCAAAGAAAAAAGGTAAATATTCGGTAGAGTCTCAGGAAGTTCACCAGAAGGACTCGAAGAAGCTGAAGGATAAGAAACTGAAAGGTAAGAAGATCGAAGAGCAAGGCAACTTGGAGGGCGAAAAGAAGTCGAAGCAGAAGTCAGAGAGTAAGAATGTTGGCAAGTCCGAGAAGGTAACGAAGGAGGATCAGAAGAAGAAGAAGCTTCAGAAAAAAGAGAAAGAAGCTACGGTAGAGGAAGTAGAGGCAGAACCAGTTGAGGTAGAAGTTGAGGAGCCTAAAGTGAAATCAAAGTCGAAGAAAGACAAGAAGAAGGCCGAAAAGAGTGAACAGGAGAAGAGCAGGAAGAAACGAGAAGCACCAAAAGAAGTGGAGCAAGAAGTGGAACAAGAAGAGGACGCGATGCCGGTCGACGAGGAGAATCAGGAAGCGGAGGTAGCAAATGGAAAGGCAAAAGGCTGTCCTATGATGGAAGAGAAGAACAAAGAAGGGAACGAGGATTGCGTGGATGAATCCAATGAACCGTGATCGTCGGATAGTTTAATCTGACAACATTTTAGTACGTCGTGTTTAGCCATTCGCCTTTCATCGATACGAGGATATTGAGAGAACCGTTAAATTAACTTCGAACGAGCCAATAGCGTTCGTCGATATTGGTTATGGTCAATACAGTTCTTGAAGTCTCTCGTATCTCGAACGAATGAGTCATCGATTAATAACACCTTGCGTCAAATCTCATTTATTTCATTTCTATCCACGACAAACAAACATTATATTATTCGCAAACAATGGTTTTTCGATAATTAATCTTCAGTTCTCAAAATGTACATACAAATGTGAAGAACAAATATTTTTGTAAATCATTCTTTGGAATCTTCACTTCTGAATCCCCCTCCCCCCGTCTCCTTAACATTTTCTGTTAAAGACTGAGATTGTTATACGCAACCGAAATAAGTCGAAGAAAACTTAGAAGTAAAACAACAAGAGTACGCTGTTTATTGGATATTTTATTTATTTATAAAATAATAATAAATATAGCGCTGTATGCAGAAATTGTCAGAAACACGTTTATGACGTACATGCAATGGAAGAAAATAAAATTTTACATAGACGATGATTAATAATAATACCTTAAGCAATAGCATTCACTCATTAAAAAACAAACGGTGAATAATCCGTGTGTCCCTCAACTTCTTCAATATTCGGCTCCGAACTCTTAAAGTTCGCTACCCAACCGGTTCCAACGTTGTTCATCGATGAAGTATATTTTACGATTATCCGATTACTGGCACCTTCGATTCGTGCCGGTTCATCCTAGAGAAACAAACAAAGATTGGATTGAAAAAAATTATTATCTCCCAATCCGTTCTTTAAATAGCCTTCATAATCGCGAATAATCTTGATTCTGATATCGAATTACCCCTCCACAGTAATTGGTGATCAAAATTTCGTCTCCGCTTGACGTGACATCAAAGATCTGCACGAGGTTGTATTTGTAATTGCAGCTGCTCTTCGTTCCAATGTCGAATACCGTAAATTCTAGGGCGATTTTTAGGCTACTTGGCACGCTGACATCCCAGGTACACACCGTGTTGTTGCGATACTCATTCGGATACATGGGCGACGTGAAGGATCCCGCGTAATTGTACAATCGACCGCCACAGCCGCGACCTGTGTATCATGATTGATTAACCATTAACAAGCACTCGAAAACAATTATTTTTTCGTGCCATATTTTCTTCGCTGCATTTTGCAATCGACTACTTGTCACTGTTTTCATTTTTTGCTTCGTCTTTATTTGCTTTTCACTCAGAGTATTTCCCAGCTCTGAGAGACAACATTATTTGTTTTCTAACGTGCAATCGTAGCTTTATCAAAACAGCACAGTGATCACGATATAGTAATATTGAACACAATCTGTACAACTTTCTTACCTGCGTTTGTGGTCGTGTACGTGATATCATAGAATTCGTAGGTATTATGCCATTCTGTCCAAGAATGTAAACTGAGCTTGTTGCCGGTACTGAAAATAGGACTCGGTATTTCTGAGGAGCACAATGACGCCAGTAATTTACCATCGAAGCCACCGTCGTACACCTACATGAACGTTTCCAAGTAGAAATATAATTTTTTTCTAGCTGTGCATAAATAAATACAAGAACACTTGCCTTCAACGCAGTACTCGTGCACTTGTTTGGATCGTAGAAGGTGAATTGGTTAAAGTACAGGGAAATTGTGTGGTTCGGAAGAGCTGTGATCGTAATCCAGCAGTCAACGATGCGTTCGTGTATGATTCGACCCTGTTCCGCGGTGAAATTTCGATCACAAGACGCGGCGCTGTACTCGAGCTTGAAACCTACGTGACCGCCTTTGGCGCCATTGAACGTTAACTCAAGTTCGTTGCTGTAACTGTACCGAAAAGAATGGTAACTCTTTATGTTAGAATCTTGATTAAATCTTCGTAACCTACCTGTAGTAATCGTGAGGTAAAGAGTTGCCACAGTATTTGTACGTAGTCGTTGGCCAGTGGGTGATCTGTGAATAATTAAATCGTAACTTTAAAGACGAGTATGGAACTTAACAATTTGAAACCATTGTAAAATTTAAAAGATACTGTTCGTTACCGAGCTATACTGCGTGTCTTTATTCCAAATGAAGTCTTTGCCAAAGCCTTGCTCGATGTATTGTCGATCCTGTACGAACATCGTTTCAAACGATAAGATCTTAATAATATTTCTTAATTGCTTAAATTAGATCAATTACCATTGTATCTGTAATCTGAACGTAGTCGTTTTCGCACATCTTAGAGTCAGGCAGATCGAAGTCCAAGAAGCGTATCCTTATTTTTTCGGTGTACGAATCAGGAGATTGTATCAACCATCGGCACCTTGAACCTGGTTCGTAATGGTTGGGATACTTTGGCGAAGTTAGTACGAACGTCGTATCATTTGTTATTGCAGGAACATAACTACATAGCGCTAAAACAGTCGAATTATCATTATGTATCTTGAGTTTTCCACGAGCGACCAATTAATCGATGTTCAATCAATTTTACCATCCACGGCTTCCAACGTTCCACTGACTCCAGTTCCTTCCAGCGTCCCATCGCTGAAAAATCGTATCCAAAGTACACTTTTGCCGGACAGTATGGGACGCGGAAGTTGGTTGCCACAGTATTTCCCTAAAAGCTCGGCAAAAGGCCCGCCGCCATCGCGAACCTAAGAAGTAAATAAAGAAGTACAAAAAAGTGGCAAAAGTGGGGTCAAACATAGTACAATTAATTAAAATATTTACCTCGATAAAATCTCCGGTGCACTTATCATTAGTCGTAACATTCTTGGTAGCGTTCTTGACGTCTATGCTATTAATAGTGAATTTGATGTTCTTTCCTGGCGATGTTATCACTTTCCAGTGACAATCTTCTAAGCTTCCGTAAGTCGAGCCTTTCTGCGTCTTGAACGATTGAGTTTGGGTAGCAGTTAAGTTAATATTACCACCGCAACCTGCTTCAGCGTTCGAGACGAACAGAATCTAGGATATTTAAAAGAAAATTTTTTTTTCTTTTCAAAACAGTTCAAATACTGTTTTCTGCAGAACAGTCTAAAGAGTTATTAATTTACCTTTCCCAAGAAGCCACGACCATGATCATTATCCGTGTAAAAGTGAATCAACATAGAATTAGAGTTTGATTTTACGATAGGCATGTTTCCTGTCAGGTTTCCACAGAATGTAGCCAGTTTATTGTTTTCTTTATCTTCCAAGGTATCGTAGATCGCTAAGTAGTCGAACATGCACCTGTAAGATTCACGTATTATCACAAAGTTCTTGTTATCGGCTATTCGTTCGAATCTTAGTGACAGGCGAGATACCTGTAGGAGTGCTCGATTTCGAGAAATTCGAAACGAACAACAATGTTTTTGTCCGAGGGTGCTTGAATTTTCCAGACGCAGTCTATATTTCCAAAGTATTTGCCATTGTGTACCAAAGGTTTAATCTCTCCAGGAGCTGTCATTGTTCCGCCGCATTCTTTCGAAAAGAAAGGAAAAGACGAGGTCCAGAGGTGATTAATTGGTTCATAAAAATTAAGGTAATTTTTTAACGCAATCGTTGTGGTTAGTACCATTAAGGAAATATTGAAACACGAAGCCATTTCGTTGAATATATTTGTCGGTCCTGAAGATGATCTCCGCCTTGTGCGATGATTTTATCGTGGGTGGCTTATTTTCCCCGCAATATACGTCTTGGTCTGATCTGTATCTATAGTCGTAGCTGATCGTTAAGTTGTCGAAACGGCAGTGTGTGCGACCTAGAATCATACCAGGTATCCAACAATTGATTTCAGTCGTATCTCATAAACTCTGATCAATTAACATTTATTTGTGCGTACTGTTTTCGAGCTGGAACTCCGTGAAATTGACTATAAAGTCTTTGTCTGGCGCCACGAGGGTATAATTGCAGATCAAATTTGGCTGATAGAAATTTGGATACGACGGTGAGAAGATGTAGTTAACTCGAGTAGTGACAGGGAAAACGCCACCGCAGTTTTCCTCCCAAATTGCACGGAATCCGTCACCCTGGATCGCATCGTTCGAATGGAACGTCACCTTCATCCGATTGTTGGTCGAATTAAATGGCTGCGGTGTATTTCTGCCGCAAACCTTTCCAAGCTCCTTCCACGCTCCATTGGATGAACCATTTACATCATTCACCCACTCGAATACCTGTTTAAAAACAAGTTACATACATATATCATTTCTTGTGCGTACATAAGTTTTATTTTTTTCGTAACAACCAGCTGTTAATTTTCACGCTGACAAATTCGTCAATGGGGTGCGACAAAAATGTATCGTGTGAATCTCATTACCACGCACCTGCACGTAGTCTTTCTCGCAATTGGTGCTACTCTCCAAATTAAAACGGTCGACGAACACTAGACCCACGTGATACCCGTTGTTCGCGACTATTTCCCAGGTGCATTCCGCGTTGTTGGGGTATTGCGATGGGAATCTGTAAACGCACGCGTATCGGAAGTGAATTCCTCTGTCTAAACATCCCTTTGGTCTGATTTATCTTTCGTTATTGCACTCTGAATTACTTAGGTGACGCCATCTCTCGATAGCTGCCATGCAAAGTGCCCCCGCATCCGCTATGCGCTGGTCCTACGAGAAACTCAAAGTCATTCGGCTCCTCCGCAGCAGTGTACTCGATCCATAGGTTATTGGACGAGGCTGAGATATTGGATGGTAGGTCGTTTCCACAGAGTTTTGTCATTTCTGGCGAATATGGTCCACCATTCCTCGAAGAAGGATTGGAAAAAGAAAAGAAGAATAGAAAATAGATTTTTTTGTTTAAACCGATTTCGGTTATTTAAGTCGAGGAAAAGGATAAGTTGTTTATTTTCAAATTACTTGATAGTGATGTAATTCTTGTCACAGCTGCCCAAATTTAGTCTGGTGAAGTGGAGTTTCATCGTTTCTCCATTGTCCGGAAAATGGACGTACCAGGCGCAATTAACAGGGTAGGATATGTTCCTGGGCGCCTTTACCACGTGTGATATTCCATTAAGAATTCCACCACAAGGTTGCCATTGATACTCCAGGCTGAAGTTCATCGGTTTCCCGTAGGTGCCGTTCACGATCTGAAAGTGTAACGAATTTATGCAGCAGTATTGAATATCGTGATCCTTCTTGTTCGAGCACTTACGATCAACTCGTTAACGAGCTTCGGACTCCTCAAATACACCGGTTCTGAGAAATTCCCGCAAATCATACCGACACCTTAAAGAAACAAAATAGATTATGTCTGTGTGTTCTAGTTGTTAACTCAGTGTCAAAGTCCGTTAACCTTACCGGTCAAGGAGATGTACTGATAATTGTAGCAATACTTCAGTAAAGATCGGCCTTGAATTCCTCCAATCACGCCGGTTACCATTATTGATAATGTTAGCTCAACGTTGTCATTATTGTTCTTTAGACTTTCCGGTGCTTCCAAGCTCCATTCACAGAAGTAGGATGATTCGTTGAAGGGTGCAACCTTTGGGCCTGTCAATTTACCTTTAACTTGTGTCAGGACTCCACCGCAGGCTGAAAATTGTACCATTAAATTACTAATGATTAAGTAGCTAATCTGTGAAAAGAAAACAGTTGATTCACAAACGTACGAGCTGGTGCCTCGGCATAGTAACGCAATTTAAAACCACGATAGCCTGGTGACGAATAGTAACCGACCATCATGGTATTACTGGAGCTTCTAATGCGATTTGTGGTCGAGTTCTGTCCTATTGCCTTGATTCTGGATTTGAATCTAAAATCGTTGTAGAACTAAAATAAAAAAAAAAGAGTATCATTACGATAAAATGATAAAAGATAATGAGAGAAGAAATTCAGAATGTTATGATATTGTTAATAATCACCGTTAGGAAGTAACCAATTCGTGTTTCTGGTAAAGGCATAATATCCAAGTCCTGTATCTCGACGGCTACTTGGTATCCCTTTGGTAGTTTGATTCTCCAATCGCAGTACCTGCGAAATACCATGTTCGTATAAAATATATGAAATTTAATTTAATTTCAATTTTCAATTACCCACCTTGAACGAGTTGCAACATTGGGATACCCGTTCGACTTAATTATGCCTTGCATTGCGGTGAGCTCACCTCCGCAAACTGCAACAAATATTATTACTCTCACTTTCACTTTAGCTGTCAAGTATAATCTCGTTAGTATCTGAATTAATTAGTGCTCACTTTCTTGACTAGCAACAAAGTTCATACTGAATCCCCTGTAAATCATATATTCAAAGCTGTCACTTTTAAACGTGATTATAGCTTCGTTGGACGCTGTTTCGACGGGGTCGGGTAACGAGAGACCACAGTAGGTTCCAAGTTCGATTTCTGAGAAAAAAAAGAATTTCAAAAATGCTCGTTCGAAACAAGTCCGACCTGTGAACATGTTTCTGCTTACGCGTGTCGTTGTTAGGCAGTTTTTCGCTTATCTGTACGTAGTCGGTGTTCTTGCAACGTCGCAAACCAGGCAAATGTATATCCAAAAATGTGAATTTCAATGTATGATCGGTAGGAGCGACTACGTGCCAAACGCAAGCCTCGTCCTTGTCATACAAGAATGGATAATTCGGCGACGAGATGATTCCGCTGGTTCCTCTGACGATTCCACCGCATGCATCTGTAAGAACAAGAAGCTTCGATAAAAAGTTTCAAAGAGTCAATACATTGTCAAACTTCGAACTTTCATCCATCGAGGGAAAAATTCGAAATAGAGAAAATAGAAAACTATTTGAAAACAAACTTCCGATGTTCAATTCAGCTTTGAAACCATTTTTGGGCTCTGGAATGTCCGTATAGAAGTGAACGAACATCATGTTCCCGGTGCTAGTTATGCTGCTTGGTGCTACGTCTTTGCAGTATCTTCCAATAAGTTTAGAGCTGTCTGTTCCACCGTCCCTGATTTCAACGTATTCCATCTCGCAGCTAAAATTTGTTGTCTCTTTTACTCTTCGCACAATTCGAACGATTTAACAGCCTAAGTTAGCTGGTAAATGTTGGAACATCCAGAACTCACTTTATGCTGTTGCTTAAGTCGAATCGATCGATGAAATGTATAGATATCCTTTCTTTGTTGGGCGCCATTATACTCCACGTGCATTCGGAATATGGCGAAGGGATGTTCGGGTAATTCGGCGTGCTGATTTCCAATTTCTTCTGCTTGTTCGACAACACGAACTCGCCTCCGCAATACTGGTTCACTTCCCTGAATAATTCACCGAAATTTTTAAGAAATTTGTATTTGAAAGAAGGTGTACATTTAATGGTAAACCGATAATTGCGATCACCTGTAAGTTAGTTTGAAATTGACGTTGGCTCTTCTACCGATCGCCTTCACGTAAAGCCGATTTCCGGTTGTCTGGAGAGGGGCTGGAGCTACGTCACCGCAATATTTGCCAACGCCAAGCAAAGGTGATGTCTCTTCACCGCCATTTTTCAGCTACGACGACAAACAATTATATACCCGAACATTTATTGATAATTATTCTACGAAAATAATTTTTTTTTATTTTTAATTCCAAGTTTACCATGAGATAGTTATCGGTACAGGTCCAACTGGGACCTTGATGAATAGACATTTCGGCAATCTTCACTTCTATCGTTCTTCCGTTCCTTACTTCTATAGTCCATTCGCAGAGAACTTGCCAAGGGCGTAGTACTCTAACGGAGGTCAAATTATTTATCTCTATCACTCCGTTCGGACCTTCTAACTTGGCACCACAATCTGAATCACATTGAAAGACAAAATCGATTATTGAAAGATAAATGATTATATTTTAATTAATCAAAGAATTATATGTTCCTATCGATCTTGAATAAGAATAGTTTACCTCGATAGGCATACGCGCTGAAACCCGTCTTGTTCACGTATGAATCCGATTCGAACTTCACCGTCATCACGTTGTCCGCCTTCAGCACAACTGACGTAGCATTCGAGAGACACAATTTTTGCAACAGATTGGCGTTATTCGGGGTTGTTAAAGCATTGCCTGAGTAAACTGCAACATAATCTGCCACACAATCACTGGTCTCCTCCAAATCCATCACCAATATCTTCATCTCCAGGTGAGTTCCAGGTGGAGAAGTGAAAACCCAGGTACAGTGAAGATTAGCATCATAGCCAGATGGAAAGCCGGGTGAAAAGAAGGTATAGCTGTTGTTCTGCGGACTCATCAGAGCCACCTCCTCGGTGCATTCTGACACTGTGACAAAATACATCAGTTGTTGTTTTACTTTAGCCAGGTTAAAACTTACGTTTGATATCGACGTTTCCACTGAACACGTTCTCGGAGTCCTTAGGTATCTGAAGCCAGTTAAGATCGAACAAGCTGCCCTGACGAAGAGTATCGGTGAGCAACTCAACGTAAGCGACGTTACTGGTTGTCGTGATGGGCTTGGGAACATCGAAGCCGCAGACTTCCAACAGAATAGGCGCCTCGTCGTTATAACCATCGTACACCTGTCCAAAGTAATAGACTAAAAGTCACAAAACATTCTCCATTTGTACTTTTGTTCACCAAATTGTGAACTCACCCTGAGATAGGCGGCGCACGATGAATCAGAATTTTCAATAATCATATCGGTGATTTCGATTCGAACCACCCATCCGAAGTCCACGGTAATTCTCCACCCGGTTACGTCTTTTCGCTTGTAAGGAATTGGGTAAAGGGGCGAAGTGATTCTTCCAGTAGGTCCGCTCAATTCGTTCCCCCCGGATAAAGCAAATTCGGCTAAGAATCCCTCTCCCACTTCGTTGCCGCTGCTCTTGAACTTAATCCACAGCTTTTTCGACGTTTGGACAGATTCAATGTTGGTACCGCAGGAAACGCTGATCAGTTTTCCGATCCCGCTGTCCTCGCGTATCTCCAGGTAATCCAGGTCGCAATTCTCGCTCTGCTGCAGATTGAACTTTGAAAAAGTCAAGGTACACTTGTTTCCGGGCGTGTTATTCAGGATCCAGATGCACTCGGTGTTCAAGGGGTAGGTGTTGGGATAGCCAGGCGAAGAGATCATTCCTTGATACGAAGTGTACGTCCCGCCGCATGCTGCAATGCGATTGATAGGATTTAGCGTTTAAAAGGGTTAGGCTTCGAATTTTATCTATCGTTTAAATCCCTTATGTGGATTGTTCAATAATATAGGACAAACAATACATAACTCTACGTCCCACGATAAAAATTGTTCTCAATATCGGAATCATCGAACAAGTTTGCCAAAAAGATACCGAAACGACGTACGATAAAAAGAGGTGGTTATGTCGTTTACCTGAATTTAATACCGAGTAGGTGAGAGCAAAGTGTCCGAGGAAGTAATTTGCGTACAAATGTACGGTGAGTGCATTTCCGTTGCTGGTTATCGGCAACGGTACAACATTATCACACCATTTGCCTCGAGACGGGCCATCCATGCCTTGGCCTTCGAAAATTTCTATGTAGTTCCAGAAACAGTCGTTGTAGTCCCATAAAAGATCATCCACTGATATCTCCATATGTGTGAATGTCACAGTGACATGATCGGCTTTTATAAACAAAAATTAATTATTTAGACGAACGTATGTTTATAAACGGTTAAACATCCCTCAACTAATGTAACGGAAACTTTACCTGGATCCTCGGCGATCAATATCCAAGTGCAATTCGGATTTTCATTCTCGTTGTTAGCGTAAGTTCCGATTGGAGCGAGGTAGCCTTGATCCTTCACGATGATACGAGCACCACAGGATTTTGCATATTCCGCTTTGAATCCTTTTGCTGACAATATGCTGTCCGTCCTCATCACGACCAACATTTCGTTGCTAGTTGAAACGTAAGAAGGCGGTAGCTCGTTCCGACAGTGGGTGCCTAACAATGGCGAGCTCTTTGTTGGTCCATCGTAAATCTACGACACAAGTATTTAATCGATACGAGTTTCAATTAATTTTTCGTAATCCAAAATAAATTCGTCGATCCGTTTGTATTCACGAACCTGAACGTAATCGTCGGTGCAATTTTTTGTCTCCTCTATGTCGAAGTCCAAGAACGTGATATTAACAACGTAATTCTGATCCACTTGCAGCAACCATTCGCAGTTCTGTTTAGGCGGATAATTCTTTGGATAATTGGTCGAGAATATCATTCCTGTATCGGTGGTAAATTTTCCACCGCAAGTGATGGGAATACTTTTGTAGCTAGCAGAGAATCCACGCGCCGCGTACGATATATCAGAGTGGAATTTCACGAACATCTTGTTTCCAAAGCTGGTGTACACCATAGGCTTCTCCGAGTAGCAGATATCGACCAACTTTGGCGCCTCCTCGTTCTCGCCACCATATATTTGTACCTTGTCGAAGAAACAACCCTTTCCCTTCTCTGTATTTACCTGAAGAAGCAATATTAAATTATGTATCGTTATGCGTCAAAAAACAATTATTCTCAAGATACTGACATCCTCAAGAGTTAGCTCGATGCTGCGTATGTAATCGACCTCGATCAGCCACTCGCAATCGACATTTATCGGATAGGAAGACGGATATCCGGGTGACGTGAACCTGCCGGAGGGTTTCGTCAGGTAACCGCCGCAACCATCGACCACCCACTCTAATCGGAAACCATTGAAAGCGAGCATAGAGTCGGTCACGAACTTCACGAATATTTGATGTTTCGACGAATGAATCTTGGGTGGAAGAACATCGGAATTGCACAATTTCACGAGCTGATTCGTCGGGATATTATTCTCGCCTTCTTTCACTTCCAGATAATCGTAGTCGCATGAATCATCTCTGCCTGATCCTTCGAGATCAAAATGAGAGAACGTCAGGTTGATCTTGTTGCCTATAGGCGCGTCGATCGTCCAGCTGCAGTTCAGATTGTGCTCGTACTTGTACGGGAAATTGGGTGATTCTATCACACCGTAGAAATGGTGTAATGTGTTCTCGCATACTGAAAGAAATGTGTTCTTTGAAATAAAATAGTAGATGAAATAGATGAATTAAAAAATTAAATGGGCGGTGTTTTGTATTTTAGAAAGGAAACAAAGAAAACAAAGAGAACAAGAAAGAAAGTGCAATGAGAAACAGGTACACGTATATCAGTGAACACGGAAGCAGATAGGTCAATATTGGATTCATTTAAGGGGCAAACTTTAATGCGATCGTTGAGGAAATCGACTCACGTGTTTCATACTTGAGATGGAAACCGCGATCGGAATTCGTAAAGTCGCTGCGGAACCGAATGTTCACCATGTTAGAGTTCGACTGAATCACTTTTGGATAAGGACTGTTGCAGAATCTCTGACTGTTCCGACGATCGATCCCTTCGGATATTTCGATGTAGTCGTATCTACACTTGTCGTGATGCTCCAGTTGCAGGTCGATTATTACCAATCGTACCAAACTGCCCGTCGCCACTGCGATTCTCCAATTACAATCCGCCAGTGTCATGTATTCTTTTGGATAATTCGGGGATATGATATCGCCATTAGCAGCGTTCAAAGTTCCACCGCAACCTGAAATATAGAAAAAAATAAATAAATAAATCGTCGATGTTGGGAAGAATCTTGAATCGATTACAGCTAGTATTTTTCAAAAAATTTTACCCGTTGTTGTACTGTCCCATTCTATATCGAACCCAGTGAACGTTCTTAATTGATCGGACACAAATTTCAGATACAATTGATTGGTCTGACTTATGATTTCAGAGGGGATGTCGGTTCCACAAAATTTGCCGATCAGTGGAGAAGTTTCGTAACCACCATTCCTGGTAAAAAGAATTCATTAAATGGTTTCTACGCTTTTTTTTTTTATAGTAAATGTTTGAAGGTTACCTGATTTCCAAATAGTCGAACGAACAATCAGCAAGTTTCTCTAGTTCGAATTTCTTTACGTTAAGAATTACTCTCTGTCTATTTGGAGCTTCGATAACCCACACGCACTCCTTTCTGTTTGGATAAGGTTGAGGGTAATTCGGTGATTGGATGACACCGGTCATCTTAATGAAATGCCCGCCGCAGACTTTCGTGGCGTCGATGAAAATATATGATGCAACGAATCCATCACGAGTGATCGATGAATCAGAATGAAAAACTACTGTCATCGTGTTCCGTTGCGACGTTAGTATCGGTGGTTTCTTCGAGCCACAAAAACTGTAATATTCCAGGATCGATATAACATTAATGATTATTAACCAGACTTTTCATACGTGAAAACTTTCATACGTACGATCCTATTAATTCGCTATCGGACGACATGTAATTTTCGTAGACCTTGACATAGTCGTGTCGACAACGAGTGTCCTGTTCCAAGGCAAAAGACAACCAGGTGAGCTGCACCACGTGTCCTACTGGAGCTTGCATCGTCCAGACGCATTCCTCGTCATTAACGTAATGACCGTCCTCGGAGGGTGACTGAATCATTGAACCGATCTCCGTGTATAATCCTCCACATCCTTTAAAATAACTCGCGTATTATAACTCAATCGACTGTTATCTTATAAAAATGAAAAAAGTTGTTTTTCTAAAGTATATATCTTCCTTCTTTCTCCGCTAACAAAATTTTACTCACTGCTCAAAATGGTCGTATAATTCGCCAGAAAACCGCGTCTCACAACCTGAGTGGTTGGTTTATCCGTGAATTTGAGGTACATGAAATTATGCGTGGAATAGAATGTCATAGTATCCGTTGGCACGACACGATCCAGGCCACAAATATTAGCGAGACGCTTGGCATTTTCACCGATGCCATCGAACACGTCCAGATAACTCAGAACACATTCGTCATTTTTTCCCTGGATGTCTACGTCCAGCAAGTTCAATACAATTCTTCTGTTAGGCGGTTGCTTGATCTCGTACATGCAAGTCGCAGAACGATAGTCCCAGTGCGGATACATCGGCGACTGAATAGTTCCCGATTTCTCGGTGAACACGGTGCCGCAGATAGAGGTGTACGAGAGGGTGAAGGTACTCTTTTGATACACCTTGGAGTTGAAGATGATCAACAACACGTTCGAGTTCGATCTGATGGTGGGAGGAATCGTGGAACCGCAGTATCGTTCGAGCAGAGGAGATTCACTGGTGTCTCCGTCGTAAATCTGATAGAAAGATTACTGTGACTATGTTCGTGTGTGTTCAGTGGCTGAAGGCGAAGAATAGGAGATGCGATACCTCGATGTGTTCGAAATTACAATTTTCTAAGAGGTTGAAGCTGCGCCAAGTAATTTCTATCCGTTCCCCAACAGGCATCTGGATTTTCCATTCGCATTCCAGCTCCGAGTAACTGTCCGTGTTCACAGGATTGCTGATGGTACCAGAAGAAGCAGTGTACACGTCGTTGCAGCCCGGTATGCCTGAAAGAATAATCTAGTTGTTGAAAACATTTTATTTCATTTAAAATCTTTGTGGAATTTCAATCACCTTCGATGACAGAGTAGTGGATCTGGAAGCCAGCATCTTGACCAGCACTGTCAGAGTGGAAGTAAACAATAGCTTGCGAAGCTGGTACGACGAGAGGTGCTGGATGAGTGTGATTGCAGTAAAGTCCCAATCGTTCGCCGTGTATAGTACTGATCTGTGTAAATTCGACAAAACTATGTCTCAACTCTGTGCACAAGTTAATCGATAACTATCCATCTACTTTGGAATATTCAATTTCGTGGCATATTTACCTCAAGGAAGTCTGCTTCACACGTCGGATGTTCCTCGAGCATCAATTGGCCGAAATGGATTTGTATCCTCTTGGAGGATCTAACGGTGATCTGCCAATAGCAGTCTCTATTCGGAGGATATCTCCCCGGTGATCCAGGCGAGCTGATCGTGCCGTAATCGTTCCTCAACCTGCCGCCGCAGACGGGCTCGATACTGTTCCAATGAAGCGTGAACCCGTCGTGAGATATGCTGCTATCGGAATGGAACCAGAAGTACAGAGAATTGTGGGAGGACACGATATTCCCGTTCTCGTGGGGGAAAGTGTTGCCGCAAAATCTGCCGATCATCTGACTGCCAGCGTTTCTACCATCGTGTATCTAAAACGACTTGTCCAATTAATGATTCGATCGACGATACGTAAAATATCGCGACGATAAATGGAAATATGAAACGGATAGACCGATATACCTGTAGGAAATCGTACTTGCAGTCGGTCGATTGTTCCAGGTGGAAATGGGTGAACGTCACGTTCAACACGAGCGAGCTGTTGGTGATCAGGACCCAGGCGCAGCTCAGCCCGTGCTGATAAACGTTCCCGCCGACCGGGAACTCGAGATATCCCATGGGATTTCGGGACACCCCGCCACAGGTTTGTCGTGGCGTTTCGCATCTGCTGCCGGTATATATTGACGGACAATTGCAGGTTATCCCGCCGTTAGAAATTACGCAGACGCCGTTATTTTTGCAGGGATTTGGAGAACATGGATCCACTGGAACGTTACATCTTTTTCCTAAAATAATTGGAAATATGTTACCATAGGACGAGTCGGTCTGTTAGATATTAATTCGAACAGGAAGATTTTTACCCGTGTATTCAGCATCGCACACGCAAGTGTAGGCGCCCTTTCCATTGTCGATGCATCTACCATGCACGCAGGGATCACTGGAGCAGCCTGAATGGACAGACACCTTGGTTGATTGTTGACAACCGTTCGGACCGAGTCCATCACCCACCGTACCGGGTGGACAACGACATATCACGTAGGCGCTCGTTAGACCTGGATTCTCGACGCACGTGGCTAATGGATGACACCCACCGTTGTTAATCGCACAACTGCCGACGTAGATACAGGTTACACCGTCGCCACTGTATCCCGTGGGACAGGGGCCGCACATACTCGAACCCTGTTAACAATTGTACGCACCATCTTATAGAAAGGTTTGTTCGATCGGACATGAAGGACTGTATGAAAATTTTATTTAATAAATGATAAACACAGCTACGAATAGTGGTATAAATATTCTAAATTACCATGGTGTTGATGCACTGAACTCTAGGTGATCTGCTGCAACCTCCATTGTCCTCCTGACACTCGTCGATATCGGTGCAATAGTAACCGTTTCCTGTGTAGCCTCGCGGACACGAATCGCAGAAGAATGTTCCGGGAGCATTTCGACAATCAACCCAGGGATTCACGGAACACGGTCTATGATTTCCGATACATTCATTCACGTCCTTGATGCAGGCAGGATTAGTGCCTTCGGACTGCCAACCCTGGAAGAACGAAACGATTGAATTCCCGTTTAGGACTAATTATTTCTGGAGATCAAATTAGGCGTTTAATAGTAGGTACTTGGTCGCAAATGCAGGTATAACCAAGCGGAGAGCCAGGCTTGCTCACGCAGACACCATGGCCGCATAGTTCGTCGGAGTTTTGCGTATTGCAGACAGAAGTTTTCTTCGTGCAGTGAAGGCCGTACCATCCTGAAGCGCAGTCACATCTGAAACATTAAAATAAAAATACCGAACGTCAAGGAATTGTAAAGCGGTCAAGCGATGTGTTTTCAAGGAACCGAAATGAATTAAAAACCTGTACGATCCTGGAAGATTGTAGCAGGTGGCTCCATTTTGACATCCAAGGTCTGTTCCTAGTAATCGAACGCACTCGTTTACGTCTACCATACAATTTGGTCCCTATAGTGTCACCATAAAAAATATTAATAAAGAAAGGAAGAAGAAATGGTTAACTTTTTCAGAATTCTATAACTTGCCTCCCAACTTAATGGACAGTGGCACTGATATCCTTCGTAAAGGTCCTGACACGAGCCACCGTTTAAACAAGGATTGCTACTGCACTCGTTTATTTTCAATTTCGATTCTATCGATTTCACTTTATCTTCTACTCGTCGTACCTAAACAAAATTTTATTAAATTTTTACGTATCCAGTTAAAAAAGCTACTCATACTCTATACTCACCCGTTGAGTAAGCATACGAATCTTCATGTTCAACCCTGAGGTGGACTGAAAATAATCAATTAACTCGTAAAGTATCTATTGATCTTTTCAAAATGGATCTCGGAGAAGGACGTCGTATTCCAAGAAAGTTTACCTGATTTCTTAACGGTGTGTCCGGTTGAATCGTGTTATTTCCATCTCCAAATCCCCTCATCATGGCTATTCTTCTCTCCAAACCATCCGGTCCTTCCACGATTTGCGTCAATCGATGTAAATTCGATTCTACCTCGGACAAATATCCGGTTTTCCATCTCTCGATCAAACGTGTCGCGCTTTCCGCCTAAAAAATAATCAATTACCCCATAAACGAGAAAATCGTTCCCATGATATTCCAATTGTGAAAAATGTGTCAGTACCGCGGTAGCGACGCGGAGCAAATTAATTTCGTTCACGTTCACGTAGCCGTCCCCGAGGATCTTCAGGGTGATGTTTCTGTCCTTCGCGGCGGAAATGAACAGATTTCCGTCCCGGGACTCCAGCACAGGCCTGGAACGCGTTAAAAATTACATTAATGCAACGTAGCATGGTCAGAAAGTTGCTTTTTCCCTCGCAGAGAGATCGAATCGGACGGAAATTATATTCTCCAGACCTCTCGTCCATCCATGCCGCGCAAAATCCAAAGCAAGTTAACAGCAACCACTGAGATCGCGTAGCCATGTCTCCACGATGGTTTGAAACGTGTTCGATTGAACTTTATTGTAGCATCTCCTGCCGGATGCTACAGGCGATCTTTCTGGTCGGAGAGTTCGTTATGGACTGCATCGAATGATCAGAAATGAAGCATATCTTTCGTTGATAGTGGGCGTATTTCAGAACATTTATCGAATTCCACCCAGTATCGATTACACGTTGATGCCACACGAAAACTCTTTTTTTTTTTTTTTAAGAATATTTTAGAAAGAATTTTCTGTTAGAATTTCAT
>SMSQ01021956.1:168710-325458 GCA_019453375.1 Ctenoplectra terminalis | reverse complement strand
TTTTTTTTTTTTTTTTTAATCGATCACTTATTTTACCTTTTTATTATTTGTATGACAAAAAATAGCATAGAGGGTAAAATTACAGAGGTTTTTAAAGATGAGGTGTATAGGTTGTTGTAAGATAGATTACGTAGTTAAAAAAAATATATTAGTAATAATAAGACGAAACGGAGGTGAAAAAATATTTTATTATTCTGGATAATGTAATCGAAGTAATTCGACGTGGTATTAATTAGCGTGGTTGATAATACCACGTAAATGACAGAAAGTTTGGTGTTCCACGAGGATCCTTTGATCCCGAAGCTTCGCGAAGTTCCCTTTTAACAGGGATGAAAATTAACTTTTGGCCACCGCACTTTAAATTACTTTTCTGTGTCGAGCCACGTTTATCGTTCGAAAACCGTCCGATTTTCCTCTTTTTCATAACTATTTCTCAGCTCGGTTTTATTACTTCTACTCGTAAACACGTTAATTAGGCAAGGTAGTACGTCAGGCGTCTCGTGTGAGCAGCAAAAAAAAAAAAAAGGTAGTGAAAGTGATTCTCGATGCTATTGAGTCGTTCTGGTAACAGATATTAGTCTTACGTTGTGTGTAAATCGCGAACCCATGTTTCACGATCCGACGATTTCCGCGAATCATTAAGCAGGATGCTTAGGAAGAGTTGTAACACATTATCGCTCGACCGCTGCCGTGTAAATTCTCTTTAACACTAACTTATTTAGCATTTTTTCTTCTTTTTTGTGCAGGTTAGACGGATAAAAATTACATCGATGGTAACAAGGGAAAAATTTTCTCAATAGAATTTATTATTCAAATCCAATCATTTTTTTTTCTTTCTTCGTTCACGAATGAAGTCGTTTAAAAAGATTATTCTCTAATGTCCATAATTCTAAAAATATTTCAGATGGCAAGTTTTATTAATTCTATATATAATATAGAATACGATAACTCTTAATTTACATACTTTTATAGAGAAAGTTGCAAACGTGTTTCGCGCAGTTACGTTCTTGAGAGAGCTTTTCAAGATACAGGGCAGTAACCGATGCGGCACTACCGGAAAATTCGTGTTAGCTGGCGTAAAGACCATTTACTCTGCATGTATTAATGCGACATGGGGCTCGAAAGATTGACGGACGTGTTTACGGCCTCCTGAATGGACCGAGCGTGGCACGTGTAGGCGTTGCTGGTACTTGTGTGCGCAGCTTCCAAGCAACTGGTGAATAAAGCATGGGAATCTCGTGTGAACTTATTTCTGATGCGTTGAACGCCACGTGGGGTCGATGCAGTTTCTCGCAGTCACTTTATTTGCATCCTATTGCAGAGAATCTGCGAAACGCGCATGGCTTTCTCATAAATTGTACCATTACTGCACTTTTTTTCTTTTTTTTTTTCTTTCCTTTCTTTTTTTTCTCTAATTTAGAATTCTCTATGTTTCTTTAATTAGAGTAATTGAATCCAAAGATTGGAAACAGGTGCAATTTCATTTCCACGAACAATTTAGAAAGTTCAATCAGCAATTTAATTAATTTAAAGTTTCCGCGTTACGAAACTCGTTGCGTATGAAAAATCTAAAGAATTTGTTACAACCAGGTTGTTTGCATACAATATCTCGCGAAATTAATACGAACGTTACACGAATTTTTTTTTTTTTTTTTCGGCGAGTGCAGGTTCAATGACCTTCGTTAAATTTATCGGAGAAAAATCGGCAGGGGAACATGGACACATTAAATAAACGGCGTCCTGTTGTAAGCTTGTTCATCATTCACTTTTTCAATATTCTTTTTTTTTTTTTTTTTTTTTTTTCGTTAACGAAACAAGAAAGTCGATAGTCGTATTTTTTCCGCAATATTAAAACGGCTTTATGTATCGACGACCAGCGTTTCATACACCGCAATTTTTTCTGATTTATAGTCCCGTAATTTTCTGCTTTCGTTGGGTTTGGAATGCGTACTGTTTCGACTGCACCGCAGATATTTCAGCGTCCTTTCTTCTGATAAAATACCGCCGCGTTATTACGCCGTCGTCCATATAAACTCGAATCTATCTACATCTGTGTCGCGAGATATCTGATTATTTTTAGAAGAAACGCGGTTCGTTTTTTTTTCTTTTTTTTTTTTCTCAATCGAAATCGATGTCACAGAATTTTATAGAAAGGAAAGGCAGGAATGTACGATCGCGTCGGAGGAATGCATAAAAAATTAGCTCTCAACTATCGGATACCGTATCGACGCCTGGTTCAACCTTCCTTCGAAATTTCACTTTTCAAACGACTCCTATTGACTCAAAGCGTGCCATCATCTCGATCTAGATTCTGACCGATCGAAAAAATCTACCGTTACCGAGCAATCGACTGTCCGTTACTCGTTGGACAGCGAAGTGAAAGCTATCCCGTGAGCTCCGAATTAGAGTGACCGTTATCGAGACGGTGTTTCGATTCACGAGTGACCAACAGCTCGTGGAACGCGTATTTGTTTCCGTAATAACGAGTGTCGTTAGCGGCAACACGTAACGCGAGATAATTTGTTCGCTCTTCGACAGGTTGCTTTTAAATTTACCCGCGAGACGTTGCCGACAGAACTCGACATTTTCACGAACGTTCGTAGGATGCAATCGATGCTGGAAAATGTTGAATATTACTCGGAACAACGAAGAGTGGAATGTAAAATAACGTAACTGATTTAATGGTTCGTTAAAGCGTGATCAGTTCGATCGTAACGATATTATTATTAAAATTGGAACGATATATTCGCGTTTAAATCCAAAACCGTCGCGAATTCGCTCCGATCTGACGTTGTAATTATTGGTTATCCGAATTATCGAATTTTAAATGAATATAATATTGATGGTAGTAATTGAATGCTTTTAATCAAAAAAGACGTTCGGTTCGCGTTGTAAAATCACTCGAACCTTCTGGCCTCCATTTTCGATCTTCGAACAGGTAACGAAATCGCGGTTGATCCACTTTTACGACGAGCTGTTAAGGTCGCTACTTTTTTTTTTTACCTCTCTTTGCGTTGAAAACCGCCCCGTCGATCCGGATCCTTGGGAAGAACGATTCCTCGCGTTCGACCGCGATTTTCCGTCGTCGGTGGCGCAGCGTTAATCGTTGACGCTCTAATGGAGCGAACTAATCGCGCAATCCTGCAGGAAACGATTCGGCCATTAAACTCGAAAGCCACGATCGAAGCGTTTCCGTGCGTCCCTGTCGAGTTACGATGATTGCATGATCGAGCATTCAGGACACCGGCCTTGTAGATCCGCGAAAACTTTCATCCCTTAGCTGGATATTTATTAGAAATCTCGATTTTTCCTTTCCGTCAACGTTTAACTTTTCATTTTTACATAATTTAATCTTGTATCGTAACTCTTTGCATCGAAGAATTTTCGAAACTACGATTTTGTAGTTAGTCGCTTCTTAGGTGCAAAGGTTTATAATTTTTCTTTCCACGAATAGAAAAGTAATTTGTAGAAAATTAGGGTCTAACTCGCAGACTTTTTTTTACCGTTCCGAATGATATTTAAAATTGTTTTGTATCGCGATATCTACGAACTTTTAATAGGTAGCAATAAATCGTGGCCCGCTAGATTAAATAGAACTTAAGAAATCTGTACTCCAACATATCGTATAATCGGCGCTTGCTATGCAAATTAATACATAAATCATTTCTAACAGAGGAAATATCAGAAAGCAAACGGAACCAATTGTAGATAGTGTGACTATACTTACGATTAAGAGAAATCCTTGGTTCTGTAGTTAGCAACCTATACCTTCGAGAGTTAATTTAGTTTTCACCTGGATCGATGAATTTCGAATTCAAGCCAAGCGTACCGCATTTTATAAGATATTAAAAAAGGTCCACCGATATTCTAGTAAATATCCAAAGGAACGGTGGACACGGTAAACATTTTTACGCCAAGGTATCGGCGTTACACGCGAACGGTCGTAAAACAGTTGACATGTTGATGGTACACGCGACATCAATGGCCGGTTAAAATTTCTGAGGGGGTTCTTTCGGTCCGTGGTACAAAATCTCCGATAAAAATGAGAACGTGGCATCGCGAAACGGTGTGTAGCTGGCGTCATGGTGCAAAATACGCGTTGTTAACAAATGGTCCGGCGATATTTCCGTGTTGTCCGGCTAGCTAAACGGTCCTAGTCGCTGATGTTTATTCGCTTCGGTGTAAATTGCCGTGAATTTCACGGAAACATTACAACGAGATCCTGTTTTACGGCATCTACTTCGTCTTTCGTTGGTTTGGTTGAATATTTTCTTTGATATATCTTATTCTATTTCATCGATGAATTCTTTTTTTCTGTTCCTTTAATCTCAGTCAAGCTTTTCATTAGTAGTTCTCTTTAGGATTTAAAAGATTAAGCGTGTTTAAGATTTATCGAGAATTTATCGGTTCAGGAAGGTTCTTTGAGGCGTTCATGAACATTTTAATAGAAGAACAATAGAAAATCAGAGATTAGTTGTGCATGTAGATACAAAAGCGTATGGAAAAAGTTGAATAATGGACGCGGTTGTCCCGTTCCGTTGGCCGTGTATCGCTTTTAACAGGCCGTACTGGACGGACTTTAATTTCCGTTCAGCGATTCCATCTAACCCATGTTATCGGACGATTGTAAGTATTTCTTTTTAAAGAATACTCTTTATTGGACACAAAGCGAACAATTGGCTTTCAATATTATCCATCGAACGGGAATGCAATATGCGGTAAAGCGAATTTTCAAAGGAATCTGTCGGTCAAAATCTTTTAATCTCCGTCGTATGCGAACCGGCGTAATAAAAACTGTTGGATAAAAAGTTTGAACTCTCGTCGAACCAAATACGATCATCCACCTTCGAATTTAAGACGCTAACGCGTCCACTGCTTTCTATTTAAAATCTCTCTCAGCATCCTTTCTGCTTGTTTTAAAAATATACTTGCCCTTCAGAAAACCTACGCACACGTCCACTATTCTAATTCTGTCACTCGTTCAGACACGATGTTTCATTTTTCTTTATCAAAAAATCCCAATTACATTATACGCGCGACATTGTTCAGCTACGTATAAGCATGCCATCTAATTATTTTCTATGCTCGCAATCCTACAAATTATATTGCAAACATGGTCATTCTATTTTCTCTTTTCTTTTTTCGTTTGTTAAATGTATAATGTAGGAAGATAATTAGATACACTATTGTGAGTGAGTCACCCACATAACATTAATTCGTAACTACACGTTTCGAGTTAACTACAAATTTCCGAAAGCAATTTGCCAATTCGCCACACACGCACTAACCGTGCATGCTCCTTACGCTCCACGCTCGCGAGAACGCGCGTCTCACTGTTGTTCATTAATCGGTGAAGCCATTAAAGCAAGCCGGAAAGCAACACAAATTCATCAGTGTGCCTATGCACACACGGGTTATCGCGTTTCTCTGGCGTGGATGTCGATTCGCAGCGAGGGGCTGTTATATGCGTGAGGTTCAGGATCTGGAAAATAGGGTTGATCACTCGAGGACCGGTTCTCCATTTCGGTGACCCGATTCTGCCGCGTTCACGCGTACACAATGTACGTGTGTGGTATGCGTGCATACCGTCCCGTAGTCAAGCATGCCAGCTCGAGCCATGTTCGATGGAACGACATTCGTCTCCTTTTTTTTTTATCCCGCGATAAAAAGAGAAGAAGGATGGACGAAGAAAACAAACCACGTTTCGGATCGTGTCTATCAATTAGCTCACTTGTAAATTTCAGGGAAGCTTTTCATAGAGACGAGGATGTTGGTTGGTCTCTCTGTGGATGGCACGTTTAGTTTTTTTTTTTTTTTTTTTTTTTTTACTCGTTAGATTTTCAGCGTGGGCTTTCATAGAATCAGATAACAATAGTGTTTGGCGAAAAAGCTCGGAGTATTCGAGTCAATTTGTAGGGCTCAAAGTCGGACGATAGAGTTCAGAGAATTTTTCAGCATTTCCATTCGTTGAAAAATCCATTTTGCTTTATCCTCTGCGAATACGTTTCACCGAAAAAGTGGTGGTCGCTAGCTGAAAACACGATACAATCCCGAAGATGCGACGCAGTTAAACGCGATAGGGTTCTCTGTGCGTGCACGGGTCGTGTTAAATAACCGGGACGCAGTTTGCATAATTGGTCACGTGTAATTGCCGCTGAACGCGTTTGTCTTCTGCATACACGTAGCACCAGCTCTGTATTATTTGTAACCGATGCGACAGAGCCTATTTAAATTCCCTTTCCCCGTGGATCGTAGCCGTCCGTTCGATACGAAACGAGCGGTCGCGGTAAACAGGATCGATTTACGTTGTGAATTTTCTAACAGCCACTTTGTCACCGAATTGGATCGTTGCCGGAAACACCTGTCGAGTTATCGACAGCCATTCAACTTTCTCATCGATTCCATTTTTACAAGGAAATCTGAGAATAAGGAAGAAGGAAGATGGAAGAACAAAGATTCTGTCGTTGTATTAATACCACAGCTCCTTCCAATTTTAGTGATAAACGTTCCCATCAACGTCGTTTCAGTATCGATTAGTCGCTCCTCAAGTTTATGTCCCTATCTAGGAGAAACTTGGAACTTCCGTCTATATGAACAGCCCTGTCCCTTTCATACCGTTAATAGTCTTCCGGCTGCATTAGCCTCGCGAAAAGCTAAGTTTCGATAAACAGTTAATCAATTTATTTGTTGGCTTGTCCCAGACCTGGCAAACACGCCACAAGATTAATCTCGATCGAGCTTCGAGACTGTTCTTGGTCGAGCGTTTCGTGTAAATATTTAGTCGCTAGGTTCTTGATCTGGGTTCCGACCATTGGACACCGAGACGCTTGTCCTCGACTTATCGCGAATTTACATATGCATGCAACCTCGTGCTTTTACTTACCGTTCCTTCAATCGAGCCTCGATTTTTCCCTTTCGTTCTACGCCGTGCAACGGCGTGTCGCACCGTACATGGGATAGGTTTCTAGAACGAAAATATTGGATACGAACTGTTGTTTTTCGCTTTGCTCCGTTGTTTGCTTCGCGAGGAACGGGTTTCGACAAAAATTTCTATTCGGAAGCAATATCGCTGCCGATCAACGAACTTCAGCCTGCATATGTGGATTATTTTCCTGTTTTCTCTGACGAGCAGAACACAATTCGCGAAATCACAATCGTACGAGTATCCTTTTGGGGACAGAATAATGTCGCGAGCTGGGCGTAATCGCGACGCGAATTGCGGGAATTACAACGTGGTTTAGAGACAATAGTGTCGCGCGTCAACTCATCTCCGTGTTGCCGTAAATGAACCATGTGCCGCTTTTTCAACCTCTCCACGTCGGTACGCGTTTTTATGCGCTTTAATTTCCGCATGCTCGCAAGAACTACCGGGATAATGCTCCCACAGGTACGAGCGAGCTGAAGTGTAATGTATCTGGGATGAATACTGTTTATATCGTGCCATGATAATCTTTGAATTGCAAAATTCTCAAAACAAGAACAACATTTCGTTGACAATATCGTTGCAACACATTTGATGTCTTATTTAATGTGAAAAAAAAACTACGATTTCTTCGAAACTATTGTAAGAGCTAACTGTTTGTCGTCAAAAACATTATTATTATCAAAAATGGATATTTTTGTCTTAAAAATTCTTCATTAATACCAAACTGATATCTCGGATATCTCCCACCTGTTAATTATACAAAAATAATTTGTAATTGCAGTACAAATAAGAGATATTCAAACTTTTCTCGACCGAAAAAGGATGAAAAAATAATTCCTTTCAATTCGCATCCAATATTTGCACAAATTTTAATTCTCTCATTCGTCCACGCACATGTTTCACATTCCTCGAAAGCTGAACGAATTCCTGTTTCCATTTCACTTTCCTTAAACATCCGTTCCAGCGTGTTTCGTTTCGCTTTATGCAAAACGCTCAGACACGGGCCTCTGACTCCACAAGAATAACCGTGATTAATATCTCGGCCCGACCTGGTAATAAGTAATAGCCCGCTGGTAGACACGCGTGCACACCCGTACGTGTGTTTACATAAAACGATGCATTTCGGTCGGAACACGTCAGACTAGGAACATATTCGCGCTCCTGGCCGAGACACGGCCCTGATGAAATTGCTCGCGTTCGTTCATTGGGAATCGCCAGCGAAATAGAATTTTCCGCGTAGAATCTCCTGCCACGAGGCAGATTTCGACACGGTTCGGCTCGGGAATCGCGCGCCAGTTCATTAACAATCCCTCTTCGATGGCTCTAGCGAGGGGTTGATTAATCCTCCCAGTAATTAGAAATTCTACATCAACGTTGGCGGAGATCATTCGTTAAGATTTCATTTCATTATTTTATGACTTTGCATTCTCTTTCCAAAGCAAATTAAACTCCTTAGGAGCCAAATCGATTGACTTCGTTTTTTGCAAACTGAGTCCTTTTAGCATCAGGACCGATGATTGGTGATTAATTGTTCGTAGATCAAACGATTGACCTTGATAGCATTTTTAAAAGCACGAACAGTTTTTTGTTGCCGATCACTGAGAATTTTTACAAATGGAGCGATTGGATTCTTTCATTCTACTTCTTTTTTCTTTTTTAAATCGTTCCCTCTAGCTGTTGCCTCTGTTGCGAGATACCCAATATTTATTCTTCAAAAGATTTTATTCGTAATTTCATTGTTACACGACGAGCGAAGTGTACCATGAACGCGCTTCGGAGAATGATATTCTGCGGAATAAAGCCGCGCAAGCGGAAACTCTGGCGATTCGTTCGAAGGTTGGATAACAGTGCAAGGGAACGTCCCGAGGAACGAGATTCCGTCGTCGAGGCATCTTTTAACGCGTTTGCAAACGACGTTACGGAAATTGGGTTCACGGATCCGCGTCTCGCGCCTTTGCTCTTTATATTCGGTGTTCGTCTTTCCGCAAAGGATTACGCGTGGGAACGGAAGATAAAGGGACCGGATAAAAGAAGGAAAAATATTCTGCTTGCTCTGGTTCTTTTTTTTTTTTGTCGAAAATGTGTCGTGCAAATTAAATTATTTCTCTCTGTGATTTCACGATGGGTTACCGTGATACCCGATTGTAAAATAATAGATACCGTTTCACAAAAGCTAGAATAGGGCGTTTGATACAGTTCCATTGGCAGATCGGTTGTCCCGTGTGACTTGCATGCTGCAGGATCGGTGCCAATTATCAGTCTCGCGTGTTTCACTGCGCCGCGGCCGTCAGAAAGAACCGGGACAGCGGGGTACTTGACCTTTGTTCCATTTGTGGCGCATCTGATAGGGTCGTTTGTCTGGAGCCTCGATGTAGAATGCATGGAAGGAGCCTCGTTGTATGGAGACTGTAGGTCTTTCGTTAAAAATAAAGAATAAAAAAATAGAAAATAAAATGCAGAGAAACGTTTAGAACGTTAGAAACTCTGTTTCTTCCGGATCGTTTTATTCCAATGCTACAGGTACACCTACAAAGACTGTAATTGACCAATGGTTCGAACAGAAACTACAGTTCGCGACCATTATCTACCAGAGAAAATCAAACTGTCTGCAAGTTCTGGCAGCGACAAAGATCCATCCACGTCGTTTCTTACCCGTGCAGTCTCGTTCGACGAATTCAGCAGATCCATGAAATAAAGGTCGATTCCCCCTCGAGGGATAGATTCAGAGAGGATGGACGTGCCGTGGACTTTATTAGGTCGACGAACAGAGGGTTGGTCGAGGGGGTTTCGGTGTTCTTCGTAGTCCAACAGAAATCTGGACTAATTAAGGCGCCAACGTGCACGACGGCGCCCAGTTTAATCGCACTTTTCTCTCTTGGCTCCGCCATCTGTCGTGGCTGCCGCCAGTGTTCACTGTTAATGGCGTTAATTCTTCCGTGGCTACGTATGAATCAGCTGGCACTCGTTAATTCTCCCTCGTGGAATTGTCCAGCGACGTGTAACGATCCTCTCCTGAATTCGGCCCGGACTGTAACGAAATCGTTCCTTCTCTCCCGTGAAAAAAAAAGAAATAATAAAAAAACAAAATAAAACAAGAAGAGCCAAAGAAGAAAAAAAAGGAGAGAGCAGATCGTGGAACGCTGTTCCCGCTCAATCGCGGATGAAGAGGCTCTAATTAAGTATAATTAACGTGGATCGTCGCGAACATTTTTCTGAAACGCGGAAAACGAGACTGGAAGGGAAAAATGAGTACCAGGGACGAAATATGATTTCGCGTTTCCATCCGTTCTCTTTTATTCACGAATATTCGCGTGAATCTGGTAGCTCGGTTAATCAGCTCTTTCGCTTCGCGAATCGTTACTCGAGAAGCAAACTCTGCTTTGAAGTTCACCCCCGAGGCTGGAAGGACGACGCATCTTTTTCCTCCTCTTGTCTTTCGTCGACTCTGCGACAACCCTCGCCATAGACCTTCAACCGAACCAACTGGAGAACTCTCGTTGCTTTCCTTTTTTTTCTCGACTACAGTTTTCCGCGTTACTCGTATGTCTCTAACCTGGAATTTTTAATTTTTCCATCGTACCAAGCCGAATCTGGTTGGCTTTAACGTTCAGCTCCGTAATTAATGAATAAAAATTCTGGACGTGTATCGTGTTTGGAGTTTTCGGTTCTCGCAGCCAGCAGAGACAGCGATGCGAAACACCATGGTTTTATCAGTTGGGAAATTGTATTTCGAAACGTTGATCGATGCAATCGGTATTAAAAATTGTCTTCTCCGTTTTTCTTTAATGTTTCATCGGCGCTGTTGCTGTATTTTCTACAATTCGGATTTTAGAAGCTCTTTGGGGTACCCGACAGGCGACTTAAACGGCTTATTACATCGTGCAAGCATGATCGTGAAACCACGAAATGAAAACGTTCTATGGGAGACGATTACTCTGTGGAAATATCCGGCCAAAGCCGATTTGCGTCGACTTTTCCGTCAACAAACTTCTAGAGAGGATATATTCGAGGCATGACGTTCAGAAGTGCTCTTTTTATTTCTTACCAGTTCCTTTAGATGCTTAGCACTTTATGATTTAAAAAAATCCTTGTCTGAATTTCCAATTACAGGGTGTGTAATTCACGATCGTCCATAAATCGCTTAATTTTCGAGAGGGATCGATTGGATGCGGTTAATTATCAAGATTCACTCTGGTTGTGGGTTCGACAACGAACCGGTTATACGGACATTCGATGCCTCGTTCGGCCACGCGACAATGGCTTCCTAATGTACCTGATACCTATCATAATTTAGCCCATAGTGAGATTCAGCTCGCAGGTTTCGTCGAGTTGCATTGTGCGGTACATTTCGACGTAATTGACTCGGTGAACGCAACCAGTAATTGCACGGAATTGTATCTTAGTGCTGTTCTCAGAGGGCAGAGAGTACAGAGTGTCGTACGACCGTATTTTCGCGTTTATGCGAATATAAACTGGCTTACGATCGGGGTTTTTTTCACATTTTTCCGTCCGACGTACCGACGATTGTGTTGAAGTCGTTCCAAGAAAGGTTTCAGGTTCGTAGCTAGGGATCTTAAAAATTTTTAACGATTCCGCAGCGGTTCGTGCACGCGACGTTCCCTTCCGTTTGCTGATAGTTTCGCGGAAGCCCTCGTTCTTCGACGAAAACAGGTACACGGAATTAGGGAGCTGTTTGAACGAACCCTTCAACTATTGATTAGTTTCGAATTGATCGAGAGAGGAACTAGATGTTCATTTTTGTTCCGAATATCGAACAGTTTGGAATAATTTAAGATTTTTCGTCGATCGAGATATCGTTTTAATCATAATTTCGTTGATTACTTTGATTTTTATCGTGTAAAAACAAAACCATTTCGAGTATGATACATTTTATTATAAAACCACTTTAAAATCAACACGAGGCATTTTATAAATTCTCTTCGACGGAACCACTTAAATAAATTAGTCCCATTTGTCTCTAAACACCGACAGCAATCATCCAGAAAAAGGGGAGGCAAAAACTGCAATTGCTTCCTTCCAACTCCATGGCGCCACGATGTGCATCATCGTTGTTTCGCGGTTAACACTGCAGCTGGGAGGGTGGTACGCGGACATCTTGGTCGTGAAACTGGCTGGTTATGAAGATTTAACACCGCGTTGCCCGGCTTTCCTGGATTCGTGTCATTAGCGGGATCCTCGTAGGGAAATATTTTGCTCGTTGAAATGCTTGCTGTATTCTCCCCGTGACCGTCGTTGACGATGGCGACGACTAGAAGAAGAACGAGGGGCGTGCTTCGTGGCACGAAAATACGCGGAGAGGTTTTCGTCATTGAACACGGCTCGAACGGGCGCGACAGAAAGACGCAGGGAGGAAGAGCTTGGGTTAAAAAGGAACACGAATGTACACACAGAGAAAGAAGGGGTGGTTCGGAGGTGCGCAGAGTGGTTTCAAGTGGGGAGCATGGGGTAGCGTGTGTGCAACCACCTCTGGGAACGCGGCGAATACCGCAGTGCGCAGTATTTATCCGTTTTAATTTTATTTCACTGGCTGTAGCCTCCTCGGTTGCGCGTTAATCACAATTAAATAGGGTCTCCTCCCCGGTGTCTGAGGCCCGAAGAAAAGCAAAACAGCTGAACCTACCCCGACTTGTTTCCTGCTATTTGTCTAGTCGCTTTTTCCTCTCAGAGGATACTCGGTGAAATTCTGGGAGAAACTTGAACCCTAACAACGATCTCTTTACACCCCTTTTTTTTTTAAATGCAACGTGTTTTATCGTCGCTATTAATCTCAGGATTTTTAAATGAATTTAAATTTAATTTTCGATCTAATCTACTTTTACTGAAAAAAAATCTTAATCTAGAGAAACATACCTTTGGCATAAAACTTGAAGCAAAAATGTTCGCATGTTAGCAACAGTCTCTTTATATTTTTCTCAATGTTAAGAAATTTTTTTGAAGGATCAGAGCAAGGTTGAAGATTTTATGCGCTGTTTGTACTCTTATACACAACGCTTACAGCAAAACATAAAGTTTCTCCCCTTTCTTGGCACGTGTTTTCTAGACCGAGTTAGGGATGAATTTTCTTCACCAGGAAAACCCTTGGGAACAATAAACCGTGGATCATGATAAATAACCAGGACAGGGGGGGTACGGCGGCATCAACAGGGTTAATTTTTAACCCCCTCGGTAGTGCGACGAGATTTATTACACTCTGCCCTTTTGTTAAGCCTAGACGCGTACATATATGCAGGGTGCGTGTGCACCCGAACGTACACGACCGTATCCTGAAAAAAAGTCCCTATATTTCCATGGAAAGCCCCTTTATCCGGACTCCGGTGAAGCTTACACTGGCATTCGATCTCGCAAATTGAACGATCGTTATCTTGCCACCGTTGTTGTGTACTCTTTTAACATTTCAGGCCAGTCAGAACCATGTATCGTGCGTTATTTGTATCTGTCTAGCTTTTTCTCTATTTTTTTTATTTATTTATTTATTTTTTTTCATCAGTGTAGTTAAAGTTTTATTGCAATACGAACCATCGAATGTTTTTTTTTTATGGATTANTTTCAGGCCAGTCAGAACCATGTATCGTGCGTTATTTGTATCTGTCTAGCTTTTTCTCTATTTTTTTTATTTATTTATTTATTTTTTTTCATCAGTGTAGTTAAAGTTTTATTGCAATACGAACCATCGAATGTTTTTTTTTTATGGATTACAATACAATAGGATCATTGGTGTCTTTTTTTTCTTTTTTTTTTTATGTTTCGCAAGCGAGGTGACATTTACTTTTTTACATTTTATTCGGTCGCGTCATGCAAGCATTAAGCCAAGTCGCGTAACGACACGGACCAGCACAAATTTCAAGGGAATTTAAAAATGTGAACGAACGTCGAACAGCCGAAAGTTGGCTGCGTCCAGTTTTGTTTAATTAAAGCCGGCCCGGTTCGCCAGCCACCGCGGGCTTTTCGCTAATTTTTCCATGGCCACGTCGGTCGCGTTTCCGCGTCAAGAGACACGCCCGTTTACCTCTGTATCAAGGAATCGACGTTATTTAAATTTATGCTAATCGTTTTGTTGAACCACGTGCGACTCGAAGCGGAAATTTTTGATTTTTACCATCGAAACTGTTATTTATCGTCGTGCTCGTCTTCTACCTTGTTTTTAAAACCAAAATCTGCGCCAAATTTTAACAAAAGACCGACTTTGAAAAATGGAATACATGCTCGATAAATTGTATACATTACCGACCGTTTCAATTACATCGAAAATTCTGATACAGTGTAAATTGTGAATTACGCAAACGAAGGAAATTCAGTTCCATTCGGTTGGATATTCCGCCGCTGGGTGATGCATCGCACCGCCAACAGGATACGGTAAATCACTCGCCTATGCTCGCCGTGGCCCTGTTTCGTTGATTTCCAGTCGTTAGCGTGGTATTTGCAAAATAGGATGCACCCTACACGATCGTGGGATCACGCGGTCATCCTGGACCAGTTGTAAAAAGGGTCGAACAATGGTAGCTTTACAAGTGTCATCTACGTCCTCTAAATCATAACACCCGGTGCTGGCCTGTCTTTTTACGCTCCGCTTACAGGGGTTGGCTTTTCACCCCCTAGGGGTTGAAACATTAAACGAACAAAGGTACAACCCAATTTCGAGCCCGAGATTCGGCTGCGTCGACGGTTTGTCTCTTATTGTGATTCACAATTCGATCAATAATGAAGAATTACTTTTAACCAGAATATTTTTGAATATTCCGTTCCACGAACTTTATTAATGGTATAGGTTTTTATAATTGGCGCTGTCGCTGTTAAACAAGTGAAATTCATTTGGAAAGAATAATAAGTTAATTCAAGTATGCTCGAAGCAACGAGAAGCGAAGAAAAAAAAATCCCATCGAGGGTTAATTACGTTTAGTTGTCCATTTTTTTGCTCTCGCTCCTTGCATGCCTGACAAAACACCGCGTCGCGCATGGCTCGTTTTTCCTTCGCGCGAATAGTCTCCCTTAATTAGAACAAGATTACTAATTACGCCACCGCGGAGCTGCAATTAATTTTTGGCTTATCCAACGTGTAAGTTGTGAGACAATACGTGAAATTTACACGCTTTTCTTTCTATCCTCGATGGACCGATCTCTGTCAACGCTTTTGTCTCCCTTATTGCTGGCTTTCCTTTCTTAAACAAGAAATAGAAAGCAATAAGAAAGAAGCGATAAGAAACCTTTCTAAACTCGTATCCATGTCCGCGTAGACAGTGCTTAACGAAATGACGAATCGCCGCAATTTCCTGCGTGCGTTCGGTCGGCAGGAAACGCGAGCAAAAGTGGTCGCAAGTTGCTCGAGTCGCTTTCGACCCGTTGGCCTCGTCTTCCACAGTTAGTTCTCTTCCTAGACCCCGTCTTTCTTCTTTCTCGACGCCGCTTTATTCACCGTGAAATTCATCGCGACGCGCCGGAACAGCCGCATAGTTTCGCGTTTCACGCGACGACGATTTACTTTCCTTCTGCCGTGAGAAACGGCACCACAGTGGTCTGAACAGCATGGCGCTCGAAACCGATCTCAGTTTTTGTTCCTCGACTTCTTGCGGCTTTTTTTATCGTCGTTAACGGCGAGCCGCACGAGTAATCGCGAGATCGTTGTGCAATTTTTTTAGGCTATTTAGCCACTTGGGTTTGAGATCTTTCGCAATGATGAGGTTCCAGGAATTTGTTTTTAACCTTGGATGCTAACGTCATCGGGTGCTGAAGAAACAACTGAAATATTATTAGGAGAAACTCTCTGGTCTACTTAATGTTGGAAACTCTTAATGCATTAGATCGTTCCATATGCAAGTATTAGAAAAATTCGACAATAAAATAAACAACGTGTAACAAGAAAAATCTGAATACCAGGGTAATGGATAACTATTGTAAAAAAGGTTTCTAATAAGAAAATATTTGTGTTACCTGTAGAATGACGCAATCATTCAGAAACGTTTCATTAGGAGCATTAAAATGTTAATCCACATCTGATAAGCACTCAAAGTTTTATTTCATCGCGAAGTTGCCGATTCATCGTTGTTAAAAATTAACGACTAACAATTAACGCGAAGTGGTGAATGAAATATCGTAACTACATATAATTGGTGCTTGCAAGACAGTAACGCTGTTTTATTTTCCTATGAAACGAGTTGAACGGAAGACTGCAAAGGTGGATCGTTCGAAAGCGATCGTTCCCGCGTTCACAGCCAAGATAGGGTTCCGCGGCAGTCACGTAAGCTGGTAGTTAATTAAGGCAGCGAATAGCTCTCACGATTTCTACTCCCCCGCCGTTAACGACACTTTGTTTTCTCGTGAAACGTTGTCACGCCGTCGCGGAGGAACGCGAATACCGATTTACTTTCCTCTGCGCGCGGAACGTGCGAAAATAATTACGCGAGACGCTGACGAGGCGAACAATCGTAATGTATGCGATTTCTACTGTTTCGACCTCTTCTATTTCCTTGTGACACTTTCTTTCCGCTTTGAGCGTCGCGATTTGTATCTCTGATTGCATTCAAAGGAACTTTGTTCGAGAATTCTTTCATTTTTTCTATTTCTTGAATATTCAAACATTCCAGTTTCTAATATATTAGAAATTTTCTGATGTGTAAATTTTTAGATCGGTTCCAAGCAGCTGTATTTATAATTTAATTACTCGATTATTTGCGTTCCGGTGAATACGTAATACGCCGAGCGACTTTTATCCGCGCGATCTCGTTGCGATCATATATCTTGCTTCGTTTTCAAAGTCACAAACAACGAAGACAAACATATGGTTGGAGCGAGATCGCTCGAACAGAAGTCGCTCGTCTGCATCGGCGCTTATCGTTCAATAGCACGAAGCGCGATTAAGAACGCAGGGGACGTTCGAACGTCTTCTCCACCTTCCTTTATCCACCTTCCAAGGTGGCTCTCAAAGTTCCCCCTCTCGGCAGGCTAACCCATGAATATTCTATTCGCGTGCTTTTGCGGGCACGATTGCGCAACGGAGAGCGTCGACGGGAACGCGACTTAAGGTTGCAAACGCCGAATCACTTTCGTTTTCGGTTCCGGTTCAGGGTCGTGTAGCCGAGCGGTTTCAGGGTCACCAGGCTTTAGGATGCGCCGTGCGAAGGAAGCTCTACTTAAACGCGTCAGTCTCTCGCGTTCAAATTGTACTTAACTGCAAAGTATTACTGTATTCCGTTTACTCGAGATGGTTCTTTTTCCATTTGGTCTTCAGCGGTGCTCTGGATAGGCTTGACCTTGATCTAAAGTAGCGCAAGAGAATGTGCTTCTTCGTGGGCACCGATAACTACTGTAATTCTCTTTCTACCGCATTTTCTTCTTTATAGTTTGTATATTCGACTTTTATTTTCTTTTGTATCAAACGGTTATCTTGTTGACAAATAAATAATTAAATATACAAAATATAATATATTATGGTAAAATTGGAACGAGGATCGAGTAGACTCAAAAAATGGTAGTAGATTGCCAGTACGTTCACTCTTTGGCTATTTAATTAAAGCCACTAATTTTAATTCTAACAGCTATTGATTCATCGCAACAGTTAATCAGACTTATAGTTAAATTTCCTTCGGACCTTTTAAGTTTACTAAAAACACGAAAGGCGTTGAAAACTGTTAGCGATTAAAATTCAATGACCAGAGCCTGCATAGCGATACCAGTGATTCAAAAGGTATTGCATTATTTTTATACCACCTTGTACAAGTAGGAAGAGAAAGTACAGCGGCCGAAGAAGATTGTATTTAACGTGCCTCGGTTTCTAAGTATTTTAAGAGTACTGCACAAACATAGAAAATAGAAGAAACTATGGGCAACGTGGATGAACGTACTTTAACTCGTACGGTAAAAAAAAAAGTTTCTCGAGGTATCTTCCAATTACAGCATGATCGATGAAGTCACCACGCTTCAAAGAGCTACTTCGTGGCTCCGCACTTTTTGCCACGATTTTACGTCGTTCACTACTCGACTGGTTTAATTAAACGTACAACTATCGATCGCTTGGGGCGCGTATATGGAATCGTGCGAGTGGAAACAGCAAAGTTAACCGGAATGCGAACGCGGAGAAACCGCAGGCTACTCGAGCCGAGTTGCTCGCGGCAGATGCTTGGTAACCCGGTTGGATACAGTTGCCAGACCTGTCACTGTATTTGAAATTTCCAACAGTGGAAACGCGGACGATACGAGAAATCGTAAGAAGAAACGATTAAGCAAGTCGTTGGCCGATCGTCGTTTTAATTAAAGGGTTCAATGTTGCGGGGACGCTCGAATTAACTGGTTTAATCGCGAGAATGGGCGAGAATTTAACGCCCCAGTAACACGGTCACGCGCGTGAAATTCAATCGCGAACAATCGGGGCCAGGTGAAACGAGAACGCGAAGAACCGCTCGGATATCTTCGGCGTTTTCTGATTGCAGGCTAAAAATACAGATCCGGAAACAGTTGCTGCGATGTACGAAAGTACATCGAGTATCGTGGATCGGTTTTTCGCGGTCGAATCATAGGTGGAGACTTTTCAGGTGTCGAGTTTGGATCGGTGAGGAAAAGTTCCTTATTTAGAGGTATCGTTATCTATCTTCGGATTGAACGATCTAAATTGGGCCATTGACGAGCAGTTTCTTATTTCTTATGACACTTTCAACTATTTGCTTTTATAAGAAAATTAAAATGAAAGTACTTCGAGACAGAAAGAAAATCATTACAGCCGAAAGATAATGCTATCCTCTGTATGCGGAATCGATAGTTCCGATTCGATGCTTCGAGCAGCTGCTCTCGAATTTGTTGAAGATTCTTTGATTTCAGGAAATTGAATTCTAGTAGCTTCACTCTCGCGTAGAGGTTGTACCGGGAATAAGAAGGTTGGACTGGATCAGCTTTTCTACCGTAAGAAACTGAGGTGCTGGGTTTGATCGATCCTCTCCCGCTAAAGCATCCCAAGATGTAAGGAAAAACTCGATGGTACTGTAATTCAGGGATTGATGTTTGTCTTGTACGCTAAATAGATGATTTGGATATTTTTTCGAGAATGATTGGATCTTCGATGTGTCGAGCGTGTTTATTTGAATTTTTTATTTTTTTTCCAGAATCTTGATCTTGTTTCGCTTAAAAAGACGCTTCTAATTAAAAAAAAACCTATCTTTAGCATAAAATTGAAACAAGAAAACTGACGTATTAATAATTCTATATTTTTCTTAAAATTCGGATATTGTTTGGAAACAGGGTTGAAACAGTATCGGAAAATTTCACTCTGCAATATATTAAACACTTATGACACCAAATATACTTTTCTTCTAAAAAGAAGAGTTTGGCAGTTCGGTATTCAACAGAGAAATTATGAAATTCTAATAAAGAAAAGCTTTTTCAAGCAGAACATCGAGCTTAAAAGCCTCTTAACTTCCCCAACAGACTACACGACAGTTCAAAAGCTTAAACGTGACCACGTTACTGGTCCACCAAATATAACGATCGCTGTTTCTGTCAGTGACTTGTTTACGCCATCGGATATTCAATATTATTTTAATCTGAAGCGATTTATTGGGAAATTACGAAGTCCATTTTATGAAACGATCGCAGAGCATGTTCACGCTAACTTTATGCCAGGCATAAAGAAGCACGGACCGAGCTTATTAAACCGTTATTCGGTACCGTAAAGTAAAATGTCACGTTAGAGTGGAAAGAAGTTGAGTAGGGGAAACTGTAACGTCGTAATTGCATGCAAATATCGAGGACACGCGGAAACACAAGTTTTCGCATTTCGATTCACAATTTCATCAATCTGTGACAATATTCCTTTCGTCGGGTAACTGACTGCTGAACCAGATCGAAAGTTCCTTCGGAGAAATAAAATATTATAAAAATGTAAAATAAAATAACCAGCCGCTTCAATCAAATTACCAGTTCCATTTGCGAAACTTAAAAGGCATCGCGATGTTCTGCGAAGAAGTAGACAGCTAGCTTATTCCACGAAGCTAAGACGTCGGTGAATTATCCAAGTGTGTTCTCTTTTGACTGACACTTTCAGGAGAAGGTTTACTAGATCTCTTTCCAGCTTGCATATTTTACACTCGAAACTTCCTCGAATGCCTTTCTCATGCCTCTCTCGTGCCGCAAACATTCTAAAATGAAACGAAGCGAATTAAAAAAATTTTTTTTTTCAAGGCAGCATAAATTAAACTTTTTTTTTCAACGAACAAAAATACGATTCGATTTTAGAAACATCGGCAAATACGTCGCAAAGTGTTTCGTAACAATAAATCGCAAAAAATTGGAAGTTATTTAAGCGAAAGTTCACAGTTCTAATCGTTCAACCCCCGATTCCAACAAGGTCCCGAAAGTCCGTAATTCACGGTCGGCCGCGAGAGCTTTAATCGTTCCGTTACGAGTCATTAATTACGCGATCGCGACACGCGATATATAATCGATCTTTCCGCTGTCCGCGCGGATCAATGGCCAGCATCGCGGCCCGGTTAATTGATTCTGTCGGACGTTCGAAACTGCTCGCTAGCGATAATTATCGCGCGCTCGAGTTGCGCTGTCACAGCACGGAAACACCGCGGAGGAACAGCGCTGTCGAGCGGTTTTTCCGTCGGATATCGGCTATCTTCTGGCCGCTGAAAAATGATGGATCCCCGCGTCGCGACGCGTCCGCGTTCAGCTTTTAATCGTACCCGATCAATTTCGTTCGCGCTTTAATTGGACGCGGCCAACGAGCCACGCTGACTAAACGGATCTTCCGCTGATTATACTTTACGATTTATTTGGTGGATGCTTTTGTATCGATCGGGTAATTGTTTTAACATCTTCGTATTGGTTTCGAGGATTTAATTTTATTCGGCATCAAATAAGTCCATCTTCTAGAATCCGAACACACGGTTACAACCATTTTAAAAGTCTCGTAGACAAACAAGTCGGCGAATCGATCGTCTATGAAACGCCCGAGGGTCGCAGTATTATGTACAGTATTATTTGCAGTATTATTTGTCGTAGCACGTTTATTTCCGAGCACTGTTCAGTCAGTTTAGTTTCACATCGGCCAGTGTTGCGGCTTGCCACGCCGCGGCGGAAACCGACGCGCGGAAAATGGATTCGCCGACTCGAACTTAATGCGTTTTCACAGGCAACCGACTGACCCTTACAGTCGACTAACTTGAATTAACGGAGCGACGATTACCAACGACCCGATGTATACCTAGTAGAATATATCTGTCCGCTAAATTCGTCTCGCACAACCTCCAAACTGACCACCTATCGCACCTAATGAATTTCTGTCGTTGCTCCTCTTCGAATGGATCGACCAGGACGAAAACTTGGTGCGCGGTTTAAAATTGAACCCCTCATTTCCATGGAAATGATGACCGAAGTTTCTGCTCCTGCGTGGTTCAGTTTAATAAATTGTTTGTCCACATGGACACGGAAAACCTATCGAATTATTCCGTAGCTCGGTTCGTGCTCAGAGCAAACATTATATTGCGTTAACCGCACGGAGCGAAATACCCAGATCAACTTTATGGTTGAGTTACAATTTCAATATTCGTATTTAATTATTTACACGTGGTTGTTTAATCAAGCTCGTACAGTGCTCCGACGTTTCCAAATTTTATAAAACTGCAATCGAGTCGTACCTCAAGATTCTTCTTCTTTTTTCAATTAAGCCCAATGATTCTCAAAGTGTATTCCTTAATCGTACTATCCAGGATGCAATTTACCTTGAATCATCCTCCACATCTAAAATTCCAATTTCCTGGCTCATCGTTTTCCGTTCACCGGCTTCGATTAAAAAATTCAGCCAGTACCGTGCTCTCGCTATACTCGCTGTATTCGCTATATACTGATACCCAATATCGGAGGACGAGGAACCGTTTCGTTTCGTCGAGGCGTCAGTCGGCTCGAGAAAATCGCGGCTTCGAAATGAGCCACAGCATCTGCGTCGTCTCGACAGCATCCTGGCACGATTCTCCGGGCCAGCGAGCATCGAGTGATCGTTGATGCCGAAATAAAGAGAAATCTCCAGGGTATCCTTTTATTGGCAGCTACGCCCCTGGCTTCCAACATGGAATACGGGCGTCGAATGCATAGTGATCGCCTTATTTCGCCCGACTAGCCGAATCTTGTCCATTACAGTGTCGTTTTCCCTTCCGGACGCTCGAGTCGGCTGGCAAAAATGGAAGGAAGCAGAAAATTTCTGGTACAGCTCGTGGGCACAACGAGCATCGCCATATGGCGGATCACGTATGTCGTGCCCCTTCTGAAAATACAAACGTTTCGTTTTTTTTACCGTTCTCCTTTTGCCGGAGATTGCTCCCAGGAAAAGGTTGCAGGATACAGAACCGTACCAACGTTTCCAGTGTGAAATGACATCGTGTTGTTCTTCGTATCGATGCATATTTGATAGAGGCGCGTTTGACGAAGTATTAAATTCATCGAGAGCCTTCAACTCGATAATTGCGCTTACTCGCTAAATTTATAATTCAGGGAGTCGAATCGAAATAACGCATCATACGGCTTGGAACGTATCGAGTCATTAAAAATTTAATCTGTAATCTGAATCGCTGGTTACCAAACGGGTAGCTTTTCATTGATNTTGTCTAGTCGCTTTTTCCTCTCAGAGGATACTCGGTGAAATTCTGGGGGAAACTTGAACCCTAACAACGATCTTTTTACACCCCNTCTTACTCCACGAACCAATGTACAGCGAAAAAGGGCTAAAGCTTCTGCGAGTTCTAATTCTCCTAATCGATCCTGCTTCGTTCTAATCCACCTCTGCGTGACACTGCGCACAGACGAAGCNTCCATAAACAATTCACGTCGCAATTATAAATGACACATTGTTTATTTTTCATTCTNCTCAGCGTTAAGACATTTTTTTGAAGGATCAGAGCAAGGTTGAAGATTTTATGCGCTGTTTGTACTATCTTATACACAACGCTTACAGCAAAACATAAAGTTTCNTTTTTTTTTTTTTTTTGCCCTTTATGCCCTTGATATCGGAAGCCAGAGACAGGGAGGTCGCGTGAAATACGACAAAGCTCCATTCGTGATCGGCGAGGCGAGAAGAATCACGCGGCGCGGGAAAATCGAATCAAATCGTTCTGATCGACCAGACGAAGCGTGGAGTAACAGGGACGTCGCTCTTTTTCTTACGTTTCCCTCTTCGTTTCTTTTTTCTCTCGCTTCGCTTGTTGCGAGAAAGACACGTCCTATATGCAAGCATGCGATCACAGGAATTAGACGTACAGTTACGCGTGCCCTAACACGCTACTCTAATCTCAGCTTCAAATACCGTTCCTTTTGAAAAGAACAATGATTACGTTGTACCGTTGCATCGTTCCCCGTGTCTTCGAGCAGCTACTGTTGCTTCCTGCGTTCCCGGATATGTCAGTGTCACGGCAACCTGTAATTTACTAGGTTCTCGAGTTCTCGGTCGGGAAACGATGCAGGATGAATCGATAGAGCGGAACACATTTTCTGGGACGTTGCACCACCGTGCTCTTGTTGATTTTGTTCCCTGGAAAAACCGGCGACTCTTTGCACAAGTTTCGAACGTTCCTAGCACACAGTCGGGAACTTTAAACTGTGCTACGCAATAAATTGTTCACGCTGATGGAACAGTGAGCCGAGACATCTTAAGAGACACACATCTCATCCCGCCACTTACGTCTCGAGACAAAGTCTCGTGTAAAAAGTATCATTCCACCAGCCTTGACGTGCTTCTGCAAAAATTATCATCCTTTCGTGCCCAAGTTTTACCATAGTTTCGACCACTTGTCTCGTGGCGAACGCGCAAACAGAACAATTTCGCGGCAAAATATGGGCAACCCACGGTCGCAGTAGAAACATTCCGTTACTGGTCAGACAGACAGTAAACGATGGCCGGTTTTCATTTCGATGAAGAGCGGTGGCAGTCGTTATCGCGGACAGGGTCTTTAAATTTTCCCATCCCTATCCTCTGCATGAACACCGGTTAAAGGGAAAGTGCGAGCTCGTTTGATTCACGGCCGATTGATCCGCGCGATCGTAAATTCGTCGGACGATCCGTGGCGCGCACGTATTGCCTAATCGTTGCATACTTTTGGCATCAACGGTACAAGCGGCCGAATTATCGCTCGGCAGTGAATTAATCTTCCGCCGCTTCTGGGAGTTCGATAAACCGTTGTAAATTCATTGTGCAGTTATTTCGTTGGTGCATTTATTTATTTTCCTTCTCTTTTCTGTGCTTTTTTTCTTCCTTTTTTTTTTAATCCTCCTACAGAGTCCCGACGGAAATCGCTTTCAATAAATTCCTCGCGGCGCACGAAATTATTCGCCCCTCTCGAGGCCGAAATCGGTGGAAAATTTTGCCAGGAAATATTATGCGCTCCGCGTTTTCGATTTTTCATTACTGGCTTGCATCGTTTGTGGTGAAACGTTATTGGACGGTGTGTTTGAGCTTCGCATTATACGTGGCAGATATTATTTACCATTTTTAAACATCGCTGTCACCTCAAGAATTTATATTAATATTATTGGAAAATTTTGCGCAATGTAAAGTTATAAAAATTGAATTTAATCGTTCCATCGAATATTCCCATTGAAAAGAACACATTGCCAAAAATGAATAACAAATTAGATCGCTTCGACTATATCGTGCCTGGTCGCAAAAAAAAATCAAAAAGTTTGCATCGATATCCCCAACTAGCCTTATCGTTATTCAGGACTTCTTCTTAAATTCTTTTGGAATATATATACACGATATAATCCGCCCGGAGTTTCATCAGGCGAAGAGAGCCCCGGTACACGATAGATGGAAGCTTCGATCGAAGGGATAGCGCTGATCCAAGTCAATAAAGAGGAGAAAAAAAAAAAATCTTGGTTCATGGAAATGGGAGGGGTAGTCATCAAGTGGTATGGGTCTGGCGAAGACGCTCATGGGTTCGCCGGCAACCGAGGCTCCCTCGGAGGGTCGCGCTGGTAAGGGGTTGAATCTCTCGAACGGAGCAGCTTATTGAATGCGATATTGGATTTTTGCCGACATTTATGACCCTCCAGCTGATACCCGACCGCGAAACGACAAGGGAAATTTAAAACTCGTCACGTCACGGCCAACCATCCTACCAGAGTGGACTTCGGTGCTCTTGCTAGGATCGAGGAACAACTCTTCGAACGAATCGCGTCTGTCAGGTTTTTGAGTTTCATCGAGATACAGTGGCGTCTCGTGTTCGACCTTTTTATTCCCATCACGTCGACGGAAACTTTATCGCGTGTATCTTCCGACTTTATAAGGTCCCAGTTGATGGTTGTCATCTGTTTTCAATGGATGCCCTCGAACGTTGAGTTTCGATGTTATTTTCTGTTACGAATCAAGTTATCGTATCGATCAGATTTTTTTATCATTTACAAACACGAACAATCTTATTATCGACAGTTGCTGCATCGGAACAGCAAAGAATACGTTCTTTCAGCGATGATACGGATAGGTCGACAGGGCGCGAAAGTGGCGTTCCGCACACCTATCCGCTTTAACGCCCCGAGCTGTCTAGACTGATATGATTAATAACAGACCATTCACGTACTCGGTGTGACTCCTGCCGGTCTTGTCCGCATATAAATGATTATACAGGCACGTCGAAGCTCCCATATGCATGTAGATGGATATTCGGAAAGGGCGACCGAACATTGTCAGATTGGCTGCCATTGACGAGGCACTGAATGCATTATCGAGTGACAGTAGTGGCAGATCGTCAACTCTGGGAAAAGGAAACGAGCGAAGAGAGACAGACAGATGGACAGAGAGACAGTTCGATCCTCTGAGGGGATGAGTTATGTTTCAACAGTGACGTCGAGTCATCGATAATCGGAAAGATCAGAGTTCAATCTCGGTTACATCGAACAGCACAAATTTCAACCATCCGATGGACCATTACAAAATAACTCAAATACCGTTGATTCCGTGGAATTTAGAATCGCCTCGGACGCATCCAAGCACAACTATGATAATTCGAATCGTCCGAATAATCACGCAACATATATCTCTCCGCGGGCCATTTAGATAATCCAGAAGCGTCGCTAGGCGTCGAAGTTTTCGAAGATTGTCTGCCTGGGGATGAAATGCTTCGATGCAAACCTAAATTACCCCGATCAATTTCTTCCTCGCTTTGTTCCACGAGTCACTACCAAGCTCGTCGGTGATTTTTCATAAGGATTTCATTTCCACCGGTGAAACGAAGTGGCACGAGAGAGCAAGGGGTGCGTGGAGTTCTCGATGAGCATCGGAGGGGGTGGAAACTAGGGGCGCAGTGTCAGGCCCGGTGGAAATTGCGAGCTCAAACGGGGGAACATCGCCGCAATATTGTTCCAGGATCACGTTTTCTACTCGGCAAGAGTGGGCGATTGATCATGTTGAACATCGATGCCAGCACCGTATTACGGGGACGTGTTGCCATTTTTCTTCGCCCTGCTATCTGTCTGTCTATCCGTCCGTCTGTTCAAGCTGTTATCTTCGCGTCAGCCCCTGGACCGTCTGCTTGCGTGTTTGGTTTTGTCAACGAGCTTGCTCTTGGTTATATATCGCGTGTCTCCGCTTATCTATGCGGGGCGCGAATTTTTCGGGTGTCTTCGCTGCGCGTGGGTGTAAATGGCCGCTGCTGTGAGCGATGGCGTAGAAGAATTACCTTTGTGGAGTTGATCGAGTTACTTTAACCGAAACGAAACGTAACAGCGTTGTAATTTCTTTTTTCTTCTTTTAACTTCACGTTTATTCGAGGAATCTTAACATAACTCGGTAATCTCGTGAGAATCGAACGACGCAAAATTTCCACCGAGTTTTGGCGAAAAATTTATCGGGTTCATTCCCGCTGTGGAAAAGCGATTTGGGAGTCGCTTCGGTGGTTAGTTCCGGTCGACTTTAAGTTTTAACGAGATCAGTGGTAAACTCTGCGTGACGAGGACCGTCGTAGCTACTTGTCGAGAGATCACGTCTGAGACGGTTTTGCACCCCTTCATCTTTTTTAAAAACCGGTGTCTTTTATATTCTCCGGAAATAGTTCAAGAACTTCCTCAATAGCAGTTCCAGTTTCACGCTAGTAAATAGGCACATTGCCAATTTTGTTTTATTAAGGAAGCATTTTGTTCTTTACAATTATTTTACGCTTCTTTACATCTTCGAAATACATTTCAAAATTCAATATACCCATAAACAAGACACAGAAGTGGATTGTAGAAACGTTGTAACGAGAGTCTGTAGCTTTCGTGCGAGTTGTGACCAAAATGAAAGGTTGTAAAACGAAACTGGCAAACCATCATGAATGGTGGCGTTTTAATGGCTCGTTAAAATTATTTCGCTGCGAAGTAACGCAAGAATCGCGCGCGCAAATGGAAATGTAATAGCGGACACGCGATAACCCGTAGAGGCGTGCGTGTTTTGCGGCCGCGTCTCGTTATCGTGCCACCAATAATCGCGATTGATTTTGCTCCGCGACGACTTGCGGTTTCGCGCTTCGCGACCGCAGTGGGCAGTTGCCGCAGAACAAATTAACGATTTCACGTTCGTTCGTCGATCTTCCTGCGATTTGTGGACAGGTATCATTATTCAAGTATAAGGATGCGTTTTACGAGATTATCAGATATTTTTTATCGATAGAATTATAAAAGACTACCAATTTTTTTTCTCTTTTTTAATTACTTAACTAGAAAATGATAATGAATTCGAATCGATTTTTTCAATCAATCCATCGATGATAAAATAATTTAAAGTAGTTACGTTAAACAGTTCACTCGGTACGATAGATACATTAAATTGTGCATTTCGTGTAAACTAATTTCCTACAGTGCTGCAATTTTTTTTTTATTCCAACAAATGTTAATGAAACATCGCTGCAAAATACAAATAAAATAATTCATTCGCGTTTAGTTCCAACAGAGCGTCCCATCGCAATAGGCTGACAAAGCAGCGCGTAACTTCGCGCGGTGTCGCGTGACTATCCGGTCGCGCGGATAAATTTACACGCGGCCTCCCGTGTGTCCATTCATAAAGCCACTTCCAGGTGCGCCACCGGTTACCACCACTATCACGCCTATGGCACAATGCGAACAGAGCGTGGAAGCGGCGCTAATAGTAGTAAAACGAAACGCCTTTGGCAGCGTGAATGAAAGACGTGTGTTTAACTCTAATCACTCTTGGCAAACTCTGGCCAGCTAATCGGCTGTGTACACAGCCGGCGATGTTCGTGTCGTTCGACGATTGTTCGACCGTTTCGAGTCCCTACCGATGCGTGTGTGCACGTTAATGGCGACGTTGTCTCGAGATTGATGGCACTAGAACGTCGAACACGTGAATTGATTAGAATTATCTTAACAGAGACCAAGTTATTCCCCTATTAGCAATTCGTTTCGCTTTATTACGCTTGTACGAGAGCAATCGAACCGATTTATGGATTTTCACGCGCATTGATTTTTTTATGGGTTCGCCGGGAACGAACCATGCGTAGCCCGAAGCGCTATAGCGTGGCAGTAAAAAAAAAAAATAAATAAATAAAATAAAATAAAATAACGCGAAACAGTGGACGCTTTAATTACCCGAGATTCAATTACACATAACCTTGGCGTTTTATTAACTAATTTTACGAGACTGCCAGTCTGCCCGGACACCGAGCGTAATTTTCCTCGGCTCGTGGCCGTCTCCTCCACCAATCTTTCGCTGATGAGGTCCCGTAAAAGATGGAAATGGCTCCTTGTCGCGGAGAGAATTGTTACATCGACGTTAGTTTTACGGTTCCGTCGATGTCGCATTTTCTCCCGGGATCGAGTTTTATAGATTCGTCGTCCGTCTGCTTTCGGCGCTGATCGAAGAGTACGATCAATCTTGTTTTCCTACGACGGAAACGATTCCAGAGAGACATAGATCCGTTTGATCGGGAGCGTGCGTATCTCGATCGTGAATGACCGATTCTCACTGAAAAGTCTCAATATAGCATACGTCACTTGTAATGGGATCAAACTTGTACGTTTTCCTATCGGCTCTGATCTGTTACTGATTCTCGGATACTCTATCTCGAAGCCCTGCTAATCTGTTCCTCCGTGGGGATTTAGAGTTCGTGGAAAGACGGTTTCCAGTGAGTTTGCAAATGGCTTAATGCAATCGTTCGGTAACCCCTTTAGTAGACACCAATACGCGAATTAAAGTTAGATCCGGTTTCATAAACAGCAGGAAATACGGTTCGCGAGATACTTAATGCACCAGAGATGAAGGATCAGCATAGATTTGCTCGTCGAGTATACAAAGTCGCCGTTTCCAACGGGGAAAATGCTAACAACTCGGAATCCCGACTTTAAATCAGCGTTTCCGGGCGCAAACATGCATCGAATATGCGCATAATAAAAGATTAAAGTATACATCGGCCGCGAATCCAGCGTGAATTCCCGTAGATGGCATCTGGCAAGCGTGTCACGCCTCGGCAAAGGAAAATGTGTACCGTAGATGAACGGTCCCAGGGCCAAGAGTTTCTGCACCTTACATATTTACCTGTACATGGGAAGTACACGTGCCAAGAGGTTGCTCGCGTTCGTCGAATACTGTACGATTTTTACAGATTTAATATCATCTTTCAAATATCAGAAAATGGTCTTCTGTTATCCACTCGAATTGTTGTGCAAGATTTACTTGGGAAAAATTGAATAGAGAAGAAAAAGAGATAGAAGAAATGTGACGCATCCGCAAAAGTATACTATTTTATATCAAAGAAATCAACTTTTTGTTTTAGAATTTTTTGACAATATTCACAATGCAACCAGACCTTTATACATATTTATAAAAAAAAAAAATCTTAGAAAATCTCCAAAAATGCATCATTGAAAATTTACAAAATTATTATAAGAAATTGCGTACTGTTAAAAGACTGGTCCAACATTCCTAAAAGGAATTCAGCACGATTCCAAATACGCCCAATATAATTCCACGTTCATTTCAAAGCTACGCAAATCCACTGGCTTCCCAAACTCGCACTCCCACGAATCTACACTCGTACGCGTCTTTCTCATCTCTGTGTTCGTTTAGCCGTGTCGCGGTTCCATTTGCATAGAGCCGTGCATAGGTTCGCATGGTCGGCGGCCTGTGTGTGTACATAGCGACGGGATGAATATATTTCGACGGCCACTCTCGATAGCCTCGTTTGTCACTTTCGTTTTGCCTGGTCCGAGCCTCCGGGTCGAGATAGTCCGCACGAAATTCTCTCCTATCTTAACGGGACGTTAACGCTGTTTGCCAAGGTGGTCGCGGGTCTCGCGATATCCTGGACGGTTCGTCGGTTAAATCCGAGCGGCTGTCTCGCAGGCGTGAATTCGCAGTCGTATCGAGCCATTCGTAAGTCGCTCGAACCGGTGTACAATATGCAAACGAAGTGAGAACTTCGCTCGACCCGAGAAATATGAAGGATTAATCGTTAAATTAATTCTGTAATTAGCGTGTCGCTAACTTCGCGTTCGGTAATGGAGTTTGAAGTTTCACAGGCTTGTAGGATCAGTTGGGAAACGAAGCAGGACGTTTCGGTGAATGTGTTTTGACGGGAAAGAGTGATAAAAAATACTTTCATCCGAGAATTGTGTAATAGTGTAAGATAGAAGATATTTTGGAAAAATCGTAACAATTAATATAGATTATTTGGTTGAGTATAGATTAATTTTTACTTTACTTTACGAAAACTGTGTTTACAAAATAATTTGTATCTCCGTAAATACTTTTTCTTCGATTTCGTTTGAAAAACATTCTCCACTATTTTTAAATCATTTCTACTTCTGCCTGTCAACAGTCGCAGCGAAGTTTGTTAACACTTTTGGCGTCGTACGAGCGCGCCTGTTTGCTCGGCGCGCATTCAACTACCTACGTCACCTCGAACCCTCGTCTATTTGATCTTTCAGCTGAGCAATTATTTATTCTGACTCGTAGACTCGCTCGTGGCGCGTGTACGCGAGCCAGCCAAGCCACTAGCGCGAAAACTATGTCGGAACCGGGTCGTACTTCCTTCGGCTCGGACATTAACTTCCGGTGTAAACGGCAGCCTCTGCGAGAGCCGGCTCGAGGACAATTACTGCGTTCCTTTCGACGAGCTTCCTCGAGTACGCGTGCTTTTTGTTGCGAAAGCTGCGAGGAAAACATTACGCGAGACCTTCTCCTCGCGAAATTGCGCGCCCTGTGCTGCAATTCGTTCGTAAATTCTCCGCGATTCGCTGGCGAACTTTATTGCTGCAACAGAGTTTGTGTCTTGTAGAAGTTGAAGAATACGGAATTAAATTTGTTAAGAGGAATGGGTTTCTGTCTTAGTGGTTGAATAGTGAGTTTACTTACTGCGATACGTTATCTATTTTACTCTCCGATATCATTGATGATAGTGAAAAGATGAAGAGCTCGCTTTAATATTAAGAGGTCGGTATTTTAGAAAATTTTCATTCATATTTAAATGCCCTACCAATTGTACACTCCACATATAATCTTATTAACAATACTGAATATTTTACAAATATTAAATTAGAATTACAAGTATTAAAACGCATTAAATTAGCTTTCGTAAAGTTAAAATAATTTTTAGAAGATTCGTTCGATAATATTTTTGAAAAGTACCACACAAAAGGTTCACAGTTTTACTCCGGAAAGTAAATTTGCTTCAAAACACATTTTACGGTCACCAAACACGCATTGTCTATCGAAAGGTGTAGTATTAAGATCCTCCAGCGTCTTCTTTCAAAAGACGCCGAGAAGAACTCCGAACAGCGACCAGTTGAGCTCGTTCGCGCGTACAAATAATAAGGTTCGGTGTTTCTGACTAGCAAGGGGCACGAAACTCGGCGCGGACTCGTTAAGGCTTTTAAAAGAAAGCAGCGTCGAAAAACTTTGCAGACCTCTCGGCGAGGAAGAAAGACGATGGCGAGAAGGATGGTCCAAGCGAGCTTCCTTCGCTTCACGAACCTCGTTATGATATTATGAGGGAAACGCGCATTTAAAGAGGCGAGTCAGAGGGTTGAGGACGAAGGGGGTGGAAGAGTGGGGATGGTGAGATGGAAAAAAGAATGGAAAAGAGCTGGAGGACCCTCGACCGAGCCACCTTACGGTCTAAGTGGCGCCGCTGCGAGGCGAGCGAAATAAAGATTTTTATCGCGGCGTCAGTCGTCGAACTTTAGAGGTGTGCTTCGATTAAGCGACGCCTGGTTTTTGCCATTCATTGTTGCGTATCATTGAAAAATTTATTCCTAGAGTTAAGGGAGATTCTTGACCTCTGAAATATCCTCCCAGGTAATTTCAAAAAATGTCAACGAACGTTGGATGAATGTTTCAACAGCCTGAAGTGATTTCAGGATTGAAACGCTTTGGAATTAAATACGTTCCTTCCGGTGATGTTTAGCTATGAGGAATTTCGAGTGGACGTTAAAAATTTCAAACTGTGTTCATTCAGGATGGTGAAAAATTGATGAAGTCGTGACGCAGCGGTACGAAATACTCGGGACACCCGTCGCGACGAATGTGCGCTCGGCGAAACTTTATCACCTGTGAATAGTTTATAAGAAAACAGATACTTATTTATTCACCATAGTGATCGAATGTACGTAGTTTGAAACGGAAACAAACTGCTTCCTATTTGCACACCGAACGCATATAGAACGTTTCCTCTTTGGGTGTTGTAAGACTCTTTTAAAGAGTACTTTACAGAATACCAACGACAGGGAATACTTCTCTATTTAAACTCCGCTTAACAACTAACTCGAGCAAGGCTCCTTCGTAGTGTTATATCTTTACACCAGCGCGTTCTCTTTCTCTATTTTTCCAACTCGAGATACGTTCGATCACGATTATCCAATACTTTGGGTGGCCACCGTTCTTTCGCATCCTAATCTCAATCGTTATAAATATTCATACGAAATTTTCGTTTCTATACAACTTTGATCAAAGAATCCTCTATTATATTTAATGCAAGAATTATTCTACAACCTCGTTCAAAGGGAACAAGATCCACGTTCACCTGGAACGAAGCAAATGGTAAGCAGTTTGCTGACGATCGATGGTTGATTCCGCAGAGCATTCGGACTGGGCATGATTTTCGTGGAAAGGTGCTGTCGGTCACGTTTACCCCCAACTGGCTAACGAGATTCATTGGAGACGCGTTGTCAGAGGAACACGAATCAATGGCCGTTGATTCCAGCAGAATTATCAGCATCCCAGGAGAGGCTGCTTGCCTGCAGGTTGCTTCGACCCGGCCACGAATTGAAACCGTAACGGTCCCATCTAATCGGCTTCCCCAGAGTGGCGTTAAACGCGATTGCTTGTAGAAACACGCGCAGGAGTGCCGCTGAAAAATGGACACGATCGGGTAACTCGTAAAACGATCCCCTGACGATGGAAGAAAGAGTCGACGTTTCTTCTCTTTCGACCGTCGAGATGATATTTCATTTTGCTTTCTTTACGTTCGAGGGATAAGACGATTTCTTAATCTTTTCTTGGAGGGAAGAGTCGGGTCGTGGAGTTTATCCGTAGAATTTTTTTTCTTTTCTTTTTTTTCTCTCCAAGAGTTACCAAGGATAGAGATACCGAAGATAGAGTTGTGCTTGATGGAACTGGTAATGGAAAGTTCAGGATTGCAATTTCCCTCGATGGGGGTCTGTATCGCTTTGGAGTTTGAAAATCGGTGCTCGTTAAACCGCCATTTGCACCCTTCCAGTCCTGGCAGCCACCGCTCGATCGATTCATTATCGGAAAGTAAATTACAAACGAGTGGGGTGTGGTGGAGTTCGTCATTTGAATATTACTGGCTGACGGGGTGGGTCTCAAAAATTATAAATTACATATTAAAGTTGCCAACGTATAAAAAAATATAATTTACCGAAAGACTTTCGATGTTAAATTTCTTTAACAGCGCATCCTATAAAATGCACAACACAATTCCACTGTTAGAGGTTAATGAACTGTACCTCGTATCCATTTTTCTATCGTCGGTTGTTCAAAGTGGTAGCCAACCAAAAAGTATCTCGATTGAACGACCCAGTGATGCATAGCACGCGTCGAGTGTTTAATCACGATTATCGCCGTTTGTTTGCTGTCCACCTACACATATTCCTCTATGATCCGCATTATAACGTTCGCGTGTACGCGGCACTGTTTACCGGCAACACAGCCCCGAGCATGCATAGACTCGCTTCCTAACCAGCGTTGCGGCTAATTGCACCTGCCAGCCTGACATAATCGATCCCGAGCAAAGAGGAACGACGAACGCATGAAGGAACCGAGTGAAACATTGGCCGCGTGTGAGGGATGACGCGCCAAGTCGTTGATCTTGCGTGGAGACAATGGGAAACGTTAGGATAGATACTGATGTATACTGTGGGTTGGGTTCAATCTTTCTGAGGGTGAGAATTAGTCTCGGGTTCAAAGTGATCGCGATGGATTGGAGAGATAATTGTTTTGGTTAGGTTCGGGTTGGGTTTTAGGTTCTTCTATTAAAAAAAAAATATATTTTGGTTATTCTTAGAATTAAACTTATATTTTTCTGAACAATATATTTATATTCCAATAATTATTTAAAAATCTTGAGTATAGTTATAAACTTAAAATTCCATTTAAAAATTACTTTCTTTGCTTTTTAATAAATTTCCGTGCCTCATTTCCAAGATCAGACGAGATAAAATTATGATAAAAGGTTTACAAAGTTGTATTAAAAAGATTCGGTGTCTGACTATACAATTCCAAGAAACGTCTAGAGAAAAACGTGCGGAAGTTACGATAGGATTTGCAAACGATGTTACCGGTGCAGCGCTTTATACAGTCTGATCCAAGTTTTTGTTTCCAAGTTATCCGAGTGTCTGGTCAATATTGGCAGGAACTGTATTCATGTATATATATATATATATTTTTTTTTTCACAAATCGTTGAAAATATCATCTGGATTCGGGGCACAAAAATTGAAGTTTGTCGTTGCACTCGTATCGGCAAATCCTCAAATTGTTGGTGTTCCCCTCGAACGCGTTCGCCCGCCGAGCTGACTCCTCGTAGCGTACAAAAGCGTAATCGGGCAGAAAATATCGGTGAACTTCCGTGCGCGGCGGAGAGGAGGGTTACCGATGTATTTGAAAACTTTATACCATTTTTACACTCCACTATTTCGCACAGGCCGCGACATCGTGGCGCGCGAACTTCGCCATTTCGCCAGCGACCAAAGTTTCTTCTCCGATATTCCCGAAAATGCGACCCACGCGTACCGAGTGCATTTCCGTTGCATTCTCGTATCCCGACAAAAGAAATCGGAATTTAGTAGCCGATGTGAAATTGCGCAGAAAGTAGAAGAACCAAGTTTTGACTTCGCAAATGTCTCATTCAACTCTTTAACCCTTTCACCATTGAGTTTCTCTTTTTCCCATCGTTTCATTCGGTTACCATCCAAAGTATTTCCCTGAATAAATTTTTTAAATTATTTTTCACCATTCACTGACCAAAATTCACCTTCTATCCAATCTCAATATCTCCGTTCTCTTCATCTTCGGTCCATTCGCCAATAAAATTTTCCACAAATTGCACGCCGGCAAACGATCCGTCGCGACACGCGAAAAATGTCTGGAATTTGGTCCCTCCTACGGCGAACCGTACGCGGATCATTAAGGACTAATGCAGCTGCTCGAATACGTGTTCTGAAGGCGAGCGTAGAATGGCCGTAGTAAAGGCACTCGGTAAACTGCAATATTGAGTGAGTTATTCCATAATGGGTATTTACTGGCCCGGAGACTGTGCAGCGTTCGGCTGGCCGATGCAGCGAGCGCATATATGACGTTATATGCATCGATGAGACATACGCGTTATGTATGCGCGGTTTATACAGGGAACTGGTTGACCAGCCACATTTGTCAGAATACTCCTGCTTCTCTGTCGCCTGAGTTTTTGTTCGCTGCGAATTTTATGCACGTTTCGTCACTCGACGATGTAACTTGCAATATAATCGTGAAAATATTCAATTCAATTCTGCAATATATATATATATTTTTTTTTAACTTGATAACGGTTTTTAAAAATTCACCATGCAATCTTCTGTATATCGAAAACTCACGTGAACACTTAAGAACATTTTCGATCAGAATAGTTCGATGAAAAAGCGATTTCTTAGCCCCTATTCAATGTATCGAGAATATTTTCTTTCCTGCACTTGATGGCTCTCAAAGACCTTTCCATGACTGTCGATCATCGAGTGTATTTTATGGAATCAAGCTCGCAAGAGGTGAACAAACTAGCTCGATCTGTGACGGACGGAGAGGAATGGCGGCCAGCTGTAGCCTCGGCTCGTCGAACGTTTTTTCGTCACATTGCTTATTTACCGGTGACTAATGACGAACATTCCGCGACAGAAATAACGCCAAGCTGTGGCTCGACTCCTTTATCGTGGCCAAGCGTGCGCCCGTTCGATTCAACGATCTCGAATCTGTCGAACAAAATACCTCTTCGTTTGCTCTCGTTCGTTTCCATTAGTTTGCAACATTTTGTCGGCGATTCGTCGCGTGAAAACGTCCGCTCTGACGAACGTGCATTGTGGAATTATCAAATACGATCAACGATCCCGTCGAAATCGTTTCGGCGGATGGAAACGAGCGTACAAAGTATTCGTTACACGGAAGTTAGACTTCCTCTGGCTACTGCTCCAGTTTAATGACTGGCGCGGTTATAACGCTGGAAATAACAACGCTTCCAGGCAATAACCATAACTGATAGAAGCGCACGCGGTGTGTCGTGTATTCGCGTTGTTATATTCTTTCTTTGATACCGTGGCTCTCTTGGATCCCCATTTCCTTCGTTTTAGGTCCTTTTTTACAGTCGGGAAATTGTGTTTCTTGCTACAAATTAAATTAAAGTCTGATTAAATTTAGCTCTGCAAAGGTAGTTCAAACACAGGCTGCTTCAGAATTAATGTAAAGTGCATCATCCACGAGTAGCAAATTTTCTCGTACAACTTGAACCAATAGCAACGATATTGACGCTACAAACAAGGTATCTAACTTTCATACACCTGTCCCGAAACATCCAGCGTATCCGCTGCATCACGAAACATTGTTCACGTTCAACTTGTTAATTTCCTACTCATGCAACGCGTAAACAGAAACGGAACAGAACGGAAAATTTGTAATCTGAGAATAAGTTAGCGGAGCACACGTTTACACGAGCCTCTCCGTTCCTAACGTTGCCCCCGAGTCCCGAATCCATCGAGGCGGTGTTACATTCTCGCAGCCCGTAAAGAAGCAGCGCGTGTATATTGATTTATGAACAGCTCGCGCGCTCCTCCCACGAACTTCTTCTATGCAGATGAGGAAATGCAGTTTCCAACTATGCATTTTACAGGGCGCCGGTTGCCTCAAAGGGGAATTGCGTTTCGTGTCGGGTCGACGGGTCGACGGAAGGGAATTTGATCAATTAGGTGTCGACGATGTTTCGGCCTTTTTCGGGTCATTTCTACGCGAATTTCGTCATCAAACCTAACTCGAGGAAATTGCAATCGAATTTTTCTCTTTGGTAAAAAAAAAGAAAGGGCACGAGTGATCTTTGGTTGAAATTCTCTTAAGCCTTCGCGTTGTCTCGCAAAGCGTAAACCATGCGAAAGGAAATTACAGGAGGCTTCAAATTATCGAGTTATATCGACAAATTAGATAGTTCGTAACCGCCGCTTAAGCTCCTGGCGCACTTCCGCCTCATTACAAACTCCAATGCATTTTGCCCCCCCCCCCGTGCGTACACCATGGTGAATCTACTTTACGCAAAGCCGCGTGTACGGTCCAATTAAAAGTTGCACTGCCAGCAACTCCGCGAGCCAATGAATAAACTTTCCAATCCGCTCGAGGACGCGCGACTTTTTCGTATAAACCACGCTGCAAACTTCCGCCGTGGAATACGTTTATCTGCGACGTTTGCAAGTGGATAAACTGGGCCATGCGACCACTTTCACCGCTGGTTCATGATAGACGCTGACAAAAAGCTGGCCAATTTCTTTCGAGTTTAGTAACGTTAAGAAGAAACATCGATATATTGAAATTGGAATTTTTAAGATGGTACAATTGTTTTACAACAGGAAACGGTGCAATTGTACGTTTATGGTAGATTTTGGAGGAAAGTATAGATGATTAATTGAAATTGGGACATGTTCGAAGGAACAGATATTTTTGATACAATATTTTTGATACATTATTTTTGATACTTTGGTTTCCTTTCAACAAATAGCAGTCGATGTTTGCTTAAACAGTCCACTGTTGGTTTATACCAATGAATATTTGCACTGTAATCGATCTGTATTTTCAAACTTCTTGTATAAACAGCGCAGGGAGTTCCAGTCGGCCGCAGTAGTATGACCCGGTTGTGGTCAGACGCGCGCGAACTGACCGAACATTCCGGGGTTACTTGAAGTACCCTGGTCATCCAATCGATTCTACGTTTCCATGCACTATAAAAACTTCAGAGCCTAATATTTATTTTATTCCATACCACATAGCATAATCCAAACTTCCAATATTAAAACATCGTTTATAATAATACAGTAATTCCCATTCTTGATCATTTTCTCTCGATTCCGCGTTTGCATGCAATTCTCTTTTCCTTTCATTTTTTATTAAACTTTTCCTCTCACATATGTACATGTTAACTAAAAATTGAACGAAATCGACGAATCAAACACTGCGAGTTTGTCCATTAAACGTCCAGAATTGGAGTTCGGTGGATTTTAGAGCGAAACAAAATTGATAGCATGAGTTAAGAATTTTCAATCCGAGAAGGTTATGCAATAATTAATACGTGTTATACACCGATTATCACAAGGATACGGAAAGTTGAAATTGCTAATAATTAATCGAGTTCCATAGAGTAGAACGCAACGGCCGAAACGCCGTGATAGTTTCGGTGAATCGCGCGTTGTAACGTCGCGAAAGTTGTCGGTTCGCGTGCATTCGGCAATTAGGTGACTGCGAATGGGTTCGCGTGTTACAGTTCCCAGTTCTCGGTTACAACTCCGGGACCCAGCAAGTTTCGACGACGTTCAAGTTGCCCGGAGATTTCGCCGCCTCTGTTGAAGCTGACGCTTACTTCCGGCACGGGAATTAAAATCCAGTTAACCGGGTCCCGTGGACTGGTACAAAGGTGTGCTTCGAGATCTTAAAACTTGCGCGAGCTTATTAGGAATCTGAACGATGCGCAAAGTATATTTTAAGTAATATACCTATATCTGATTTTCTTTTTCTCAGAGGTGTTCGTAGTAATTTTAATATTTAAAACTTCTAAACGAAGTTCACCGTATCGTACACTGATAATAAAAATTTTCTTGCATATAATGCTTCATCCAAGATCACTGACGTGTCCAACAAGTTCATTTACCTTGAAACGAGCGAACTGTTGCAATTTTTAATCGCAAATTTCCATTTCTGTTTTGTCGCGAACAGAGATCTTCCAAATGATTTCTTCTTCTTCTTCTTCTTCTGCTTAACAAAAAAGAAAGAAAGAAAGAAAACAATTTCTGAAAAGAGAATCACTGAAAACAAGTTACGCGTTAATTAAATCAGACTGTAACTAAAGCCAAAGCCGCGACGTTCTAATTTATGGATGTTGGATTTTCATTAAGAGGCGGCTACTCAATTTTTCTTTGATGTTTCCACTAGTCGTTGGAACCAAGATCGATCGGTGGATCGGTTATCAGGGAATCCTTCACGCCCGAGCTCGGTGGCGATGTCGTTAAGAAGACGAATTTCCTTCTGCGAGACGGAATCTTCAATAAACGCGGTTCACTCGTGGAGTATCTCATTTCTACCAGCGACAGCTATTAGTCACCGCATTCGTTAAGCCGAGTCAGGTTTTATTGGCCAGGAGGAGAGACAGATTCGTCTAGTCACCGGTGAAATTGTCGCCGTGACGAATTCCTGTTTTCTCCGCCGACAGCCCGGTAAATACCGTCTTCTTCGCCCATTAACTCGCCACCATTGAACGTGCCTCGCGGACGTATTTTTACGGCGATTCTTCCCCGCAGAATGCTCCAACTTGTTGCTGCCACAGCTTTTCAAATTACGCATACGCCTGCTTGTCCCGCTTTTTGACTGAATTTTTTTACCGATGCTTCCGCGAAAATGCTTCAGACTTCGTGAATCTAATTTCTAACCTCGTTCATTTTAACGTGGACGAATAGCCGTTGATCCTTTATAAGGTTGTTTAAAAAAAAAAGTTTTATCTCAAAATAATGATCTTCGATATACTAAAAAGTTAAGAAGAAACACGAATAATTTATTCGAACGAAACCACCGCGATAGCGTTAACGTAGACTCGCTAATTGCTCGAACAATCCATCGCTCGACCAGTTCCTCTGGAGAATTATCGAGAAATATAGTATGCAAACGAGCGGAGGTATATGTACATCGAGCGACGACTAATCGATAGGAACGTTGGATAAAATCGAGATTTTCTTTTTCACGGAAAGTCGAGCTTTTCGGATCTACTTTGTTGAGGTTATCTGTCAGGCCGTAGATTTGAAAAATACCGGCGCGCCTCACGAAACTGAAATCTGAAAGGAAAATTTTAAATTCCGCATTATTTTGCATAGTTACGAGGCTGTCGGTCTTCGCTCGCATAATCTTTATGCATAAGGCGGCCGAGAGTCGATTAATACGAACGTTAAGAGCGGAGTTATTGTTGGGAATTCTTCGAGGAATTATTAACCCGGTTCCTCTATCGGAAGTTTCGTGCTGCGCTCGATTATAGTTGCGTTAAGTGTATCGCTGTTCAACAGAAACGCTGTTTAGCGTTCAAATCCTGGGTGATTTTCAAATTACATTCCCATTAAAATTAACCATCACATTCGTTCCATTTTACCTTACGAGATTTTTGATAAAAGGAATTCTACTGTAACTTAATCTATCATGTTTTTTATTCCTTCGCTTCTAATTTTAATTCCAATACTGGTTAGCTCAGTTTTTAATATCATGTTCGAGTAACAGTAATTTTTCGGATCGTTTCTCTTTTAAAAATAAAAAGAATCCGTGCAGAAATGTAATGTGCGCTCTAAAATTATTTCGAGGTGCTGCGAAGAAAAAAAATTACAAGAATAATAATCCGTTCTGAAATACTAAACGGAACGAATAAATGCTGATTGTCAACCAGTCAGGAGTTCGTAAAAAGTTTTTCAACCGTGCTATCGCTCGGAAATTCTCCACCATGGGTTTCCTCTCTTCTCTCTTTATTTTGTGGCTGGAAAATCCTGGAAGAAGTCGTAATAGATGTTTAAAATCCCTTCAGTGGGTCAACTTAACCAGCGCTTTTTTTTCCTCCGCGTTTCGCGATGCTGAAACCGTCCCCTTGGATTAAAAAACTAAAGTAAAAGTGCTCAACGAGAGGTGGAATAATTTTTTCTGCAGTCTCCTTTGGCTGTCCTCTTCACGAATTGAAACAGACGATAAAAAAAAATATCGTTCGTTGAAATCACGCCGAAGAACGATGCATCCCGTTGAGCTGTGGGCGGATAATGACGAGGGATGTCACTGTTAGCGGCGTTGGCACGGTTTATGACACGCTGGTGGAGGTTCTAAATCGCAGTCGCGGAAGTGGAAGTCGTTTTCGAGAGAAAGATCGTGGTTTATTATGTGGAATTTAGTGTTGCTGCCTTTAGCATTCGAAATTGTGACCGTAAAGCTTGGGATTTTTGAAGAAGGACGATATCTTGGGCTGAAGAATGAGTCACTGAACGATAGGAATTTATTATTAGACGCGGAATACTTTATTTTTCAACGATCGAAGGGAAAATGGTTTATCTCGTAACATCGACAATGTGGTCGAGTGGCGGACGAAACTCGAAGGATGCGAGAAAGAAAGCATAGTAGTAAAGCACGAGTACTGCCTCGGCATTGGCAACCGTGAAATCTGTAATTCAATAACGGCCACTGCTTCGTCTACGTTTTTCCGTCGACGATTGGAGAAAAGCTCGTTCGACTGGTGGCCGATGAACCCGTTGGTTGTAAAACTTCCGGGCGAAATGGATCCTATAAACTACGAAACTTGGGTAAACTCACCCTACGTATTTGGTCATCCCATAAGTAATGTCGTTTCTTGAAACCTAACTTTCAGCGCACAATATTAATACATTGATCATCGCTACCCTCAAGTCATTTTTAAATTCCTTCTTCAAAAAATTTGGAACACTTGGAATTAAACAACCGATTTGATGAATGACAAACCGTTTCTTTGTCAAGAAACAAGTAGAAGAGTATTTTTTAAAAGGTAATTGTTTAATTGTTCGAATAATCAAGAGACAGTGATTGGTATTCGAATTGAAAAGCATTGTCGTGGAACTCTTATTTAGCGTGCTTCAATGTCCGCTTCGTTGTCAGCAGGTCTTTTTATTTCTCACTAGTTCACTGTGACCGTACAATGCACGGTTGATGAGAAACAGCTCGATATAGGCTCGCTTCTCTTCATAAGCAAGCCAGGGTCGCGTGCCGACTGCTAGTCAATCAATTCCTTTCAAATTGACGTTTGCTGTAGTCAAGACTCGATAATTTAACTCTACAATTATTGTACCTGTCTCATTCAAACATCAATCATACTCGTTTAAACACTCGAATTTTCCGTTCTTTCTTTTGTTATTTTCTTCGTTCGTTTCTATTCTCCGAGTCGCTCTCCCGTTTCCATTCCCTCATTTACGCGTGCACCTCTTCAGACCGGCGAACGAGCTCGAACAAACAGAATCGTTGAACCGGTGTTAAATATTCCACGCTTACCAAACCGAGCGCATAATTTTTTCGGCAAATCGTGTTTTCATGCGCGAGAAATAAACGAGCCATCCGGTACAGTCGGCCCAAATGGAACACACGGTACACGCCGTGATTGTCCGTGATCGTTTTTTTCTTTTTTTCAACGCGATCATCGAATGGAGAGCTAAAATATTAATCCGTTTCGCGAGTTTTGCAATCCGAACGACGAGACGCGATTCCATCGTGTAATTTTTATTTCCTTACCCTTCGCTTCTGCTCTCTCATTTCTCCCCCCTCCTCGCCGTTCTCGAACGAACGATCGTTTCTAACGAGAGGAGCGATTTCGGTCGAATTTAAATTAATTAACGATAAATTCTCCAGGCGCGACGCGTCGGTAGCTCTCGCCCTCTCGTCGCATCCGATCCCCTCGTTGCGAATATTTAACAATGAAAAAACGAGTCTCCATGTGTCCCCTGGTAGCTGAATAATCGCGGGCAAACGATCGCATCGATGAGTACGCGAATTTTTAGCTGGTCGTTACACGCTGACCAATTGAGGGGTCGACCGCGGTTCCGTTCATCACTTTCGATTCATCGAAGCGATTGAATTTTAAAAGTCAACCTTTTCGACTCCGAAAAGTGGATTAATGAATCACGCGCCAGACATGGATATAAATCTTTGTAAGTCGGAAGTCGTAAGTGCGGCAGCCGAATATTCGCGAACGCTCGAAGTTCGTGGCACGAGATAGCCGAAGCGAAGTGATTTTTGCCGCTTCTCGATAAATTATTCGAGCACGAGGCATCGCGCGACGTTTGCCAATCGATAAATTATTTATCGCGTCGCTTTCTGGCCGTCGAGCTCGGACTTTCGCCCGTTCAACTTCCGCGGCCCCGCGTCCCGAGATTTTCTGGCACGACGCCGCCGTTTCTGCCTTCGAACGCGGAACTGCATCGGCGCATACAATATTTGTAAGCAAACTGCCTACGGATGATGTAACGCGATGCTGCTCGAGAAAGTTTTCGTCTCTCCTCCTTCCTGGACTTTCGAAGATGTAGGGTAGATTTTTGTTGTGGGACTTCCAGAAGTTAGTTTGTTCGATGACGTTGAATTCGTGGAGCTAATTTATCGAAGTTCTATTTTTCGTGGACTCGCCGCAAAGTACGGATCCAATTTTCATGAATTCTTCTTTGAGATCGATCTTAATATCGGCGTATTGTGTTTCAAAAGAAGAAGGACTAGCAAACGTGACGCTACTGGTCCTTTCTTCTTTGTATCTTATTCTGTTCCGTTCAAAGGCTATTCAGTAGTATTGAAGTTGAAGTTACTTTAAGATGCTGTCACTTTAATTCAGTTGTCCATGGTACTCTATGTCTCGTGCCAAATTGCTCGCGTTCTGCACCTCTTGGTTCGAATATCTGTAGCAACTCTTCGCTATATATCTACAATCTATTCTGTTCCTAAAGTTAAAAGAAATTAGAAGTAATTAAAATTAGAAGGAAATAAAAATTCGTTTATCTATTAACAAACGATCGAAGCTGCAAAAAAAGTTGCCATCAATCGCGAACAATTAATTCTTATCTTCAGCGATCAGGTTGCGACTACAAGTTTATTACTTTCCATGAAACCAAATATCCTCAGAGCGTTATGCAAGCGTATTTTATGCATTTTACGGGCGAAAGGAAACACGAGGCGCTCCATCTGAAGAGATGATCTCGTATAGCTGCGCGGTGTAGCGTTTCCGATTGACTCGCTCTCGATTCCTCGCCTTCGTTTCGCGTGTCCCGTCTCCTCCTTTTTTCCCGAAGATTCGCCGCGAGCGCTCTGGAGAGTACTCACGCGATATCAGTTTTCCATTGGAATCGAACTCAAATATTGCAAGCAAACACAACGCTCCTTTAGCACGCGTCGCTTTACACGGATTTTTCGATGAATTCCAAGCAATTTATGACGCCCCGTTCTCCAGCCGCGATTTATCGACTCCGTGTTCAAAAATTGGAACTTCGAGGTCACCGATTCTACAAGCACTCTCCCGAGAAACGTTTGTCTTCGGGATATAACATTTGAAATTGTTGGAATTTTTTCGGCGACGAAAGAATTCACTCGATGTGCAGATTAAGGGTCCGAAATTTATGTTTCCTTGAAGAACATGCAGGTTAGAAACGAGTTTGTACTTTGTCGTAAACTCTTGGGACCCAGTGCCTCGAAATGCAATGAAGCAAGAGTCCGTCTTTGTCCTTTGACGGTTCGCTAGAAGAAATGGAACAGATTTTCTAGGCCAGCGACCTATGTTTCCTTTCGAACGAAAAATAACGAAGAATCGTACTAAACTGTTTTAATTTTATTTTTTCTAATTTTCCTAATTCATCGTATTTCTATAAACCATAGAAAATTACAATCGTTCGTTACTCGCGATAGAATTCGTTTTTTCAATTCGATATTGGTATCCGAAGGATTTCCACAGTCTCAGACGCACGTTCAGCGTTCCGTTCACGCAACAAACCATTAGATAACACGATCGTGCGACTCTGCTCGCTTCGAGAGCTGTTTAGAACAGTTAGCAGGCTGTCGAGTACGTGCGTCGTTGGGTATACGTGTCGAATTGCATATTCGGCGTGCAGGCGTGCTACAACGTCTGGCCGGACATCGCAGAAGTTACGGTTGATTTATAATCGCGGTTCACCGACCCGTCCTGATTCCAAGTTCCCGCGAAACAAACGCTCTTCGACTACGTGACTTTTGCGCGCGAACAACTATGCGAAACTTCCACCCGTGAATCTTGAGCGAAACGCTGAAATATTCTCCTCGTTGCCAGTCTATTTTTTTAACATTCACCGATGCGTTCTTGAAATATGAAAGGAATTTTCGGAGATCGAGAATGGTTTCTAACTTGCGGTCTCTGATCGTTGATGTATTCATCGAACGAATAGAAGTTGAATAGGTTTTTTAAATATTAACAATTATATCGAAAATATTTTCCAAAATAGAATATTTCGAAGACTTTTAAAGTCGCCGCTTTTATTTGTATAATTTAAGTAGCGAAGCTTCCTTGAAATTGTTTAACAATTGTCCAACTGTTAATTATTGCAACAGTGTTCTAAAATAATTATCACGATAGTTAAACATTACATAACAATCGAATGAATAACATACGTAGCACGAAATGATTGATTCTTACCGTATGGTAGCGCGCCGCAGTAGTATAGGTCAACGCTTGGTCAGACATCAGAGTCAGACGTGACGCGACGAGTATGTCTCGAGGAACCGAATTACAAATTGTATCGATCCAGTTCGGTAGTATCAAAAAATGAAACATAAATCGAAATCATCTATTTCTAACGTAAATTTCATTCCTATGAACTTATTTTTATATCTTCTTCCCTCCACGGTCTACAAGTTGGCCTCTTTTTTTTCTTATTTCTCCTTTTTCTCGTTTCCTACCGCTCGAAGGAGAATTCCAAGGTGAGAACGGCAAGACCGTCGAGATTCCCTTGAATCTTCTTTGGCACGCGCTTGGTCGAGTGTCAGGAGAATAGACACGACCAACAGTCGAGAGACAGAACAGCGAGAAAAAGGCTGGAATAAAAAGAAGAAGAGACCGGCGGAGAACGGAAAATGGGTCGTGGAACGGATTCGTTATTTTCTTCCGAGCTGTAGCGTCTCGACGGGAGAAATAAGTTGTGCCTGACTGGCGAGATGTTATCACGATTCAGATCGAGATAAAGCGACTGTTCGTAATAAATTGTATGGAAATTGCACGTTATTGTTAAGCACGTATTTAATGAAATGTGAACGGTCGTCTGAAGAAATTTCAATAAATTGACCAGCATTATGGAAATCGTTATAAGGAGAAACTCTTGCATGATCTTTGCTTCGACGAGTGCTTCTTTCAATCTATAGTAAAAATATTCTATTTACGATGAATCTCTATGAAACTCGACAAACTTCAACGGTCGAATAACTTTTTCAATTTTCCTCTAACTTTTCCCTGCGTCGTTCAATAGTAAATTATATATAATTGAAATAGTCCTTGGGATATAATCGCTTTGTCCCAAAATCCAGGTCTGAGCCAACGATCTAAGCCCAGCTGGTAATAGCGTTTCATTTATCTTGGGAATAGAATGGATGCCTCCAGTGGAGACGATGATCGCTCTATTCATAAGCGTACCAACTCATTCCGGCTCGTGTAACCGTGATTTTGATCATCGGGGGACAATCGTGTCCGACAGCCGCATAAAAGTCTGGTAAATCGTGGTTGTAAAACTGCAATTAAATTACCCTTCTTAATTACCTGGCAATTTTTCACAAATCGCGTTAGAGCATCAGATTCATCTCGTTTTATGTTCGGGCGTAAGATTATACGAGCGAATTTGCTCGCACGGTGCACGTCGAAGTTGAGCTGTCTGTATAGATTCATCAACTAGTTCGCCGAAATATGCAAGGATAGTCTTGGAATACGTTTATATCGGAGCAGTGTTTCGAAATAACTTTCGGAGTTTCGCCGAGGATAGCTCTACGTCTGCGAAACGTGTCGAAGTTTGAACTCTTGTAGGAATTAGTTATCTTAGTTGATTGAAATATGCAAGGCTAATTTATTTTAGCTAACAGTAAATAGAAGATCAAAATTATTCGAAGAAAAATTTGCTCAAACACTAAATTCCAACACTTTATTATACCTCGTCGACAAACTGAAATTAAATCGTACGAAACGAATTTTCATCTTGGATTAATTTTCTATGCTTCGATCGCTTTTCTCGCGTGAGAACGATTTAGATGTAAATTTATTAGGGATCTAAGCGGAGACTGTTAATTGTCATTCCGATAAACCGACAGCCACTGCAACATGGAAACTATCTTCCTTAGCAAAGACTCGTAAGCCGCGGTTACCACTTATCGCGCCGAGAGAGCGCCACGATTTAACGATAACGGTGTGTTTCGGCCGCGACAGGGAACGAGGACGCGGCGTATTCCTCAGGGTCTTCCGCTTCCAGGATGGTCATGAAAACGACGTCCTGTCGTCGTTCGCCTCGCGGTTGACAGTCATTGTCCTTACTTATCCCTTAATGGACTCCTTATTTCGCTGCATTTCGAGATAATCGCGATTCCGTGAGAGGCTGACAAGGCTAAGAGAATTCTAATGACGCGGGTCGGCGTTTCTGTGGGATTGTTTCTGAAAGACCAAGGTTCGGATACCTGGTAAAAATCTTGAATAAAAATCAGAAACTACAAAGCAATCGCTTTTCTGATTTCAACTTTATACTTCAAAGGGCAGAAAAAAATCAAGCAGAATTCGAAGACAGAGCCTTCGCAGAAAGTCTCTATCCACGTAGTCTCGAATTGGATTGAAGCAAATTTTATTAGACTTCCATTGATTTCTTCGATGTTCCCTGCTTCCGAAACCCACTTCCCAAGAAACTTCTCTGGAGAAAAAGAAGACAGGGAAGTCGGATCCACGAGCTGGATTATACAAACGAGTCGGTGCTTAACGCGAATTGAAAACCACCAAGCTGCCTCGATTAACCGTTTCCCGCCGGGGTTATCCGTGATCCCCGAGGAATGGAAGTCGAAAATTCGATAGGAGATCGGGTAGAGGTTCGGTTGGCTAAGAGAGGTACTCGATGAAACAGGAAGTTCAGATTCCCTATCTCGAAACGGAGGTCCTTGATGGGTGATCCTTGACCTATTTCGGTTTCGTCGAGGCACGAGACATCCTCGAAGTCGACGCTGCTAAAAGGATTCAACAATTTCTCGTCGAACCTACTTCTGGAGAAACAACTAGAAAAATTCACGGAACATCTGGTCGAGCTGGCACAACAGAGAGGCAAGTTCGACAATTGGAACGCCATGATTATTCCAGGGAAGTGAATACTGTCTGGTTACGAGGGGACATGGAAAAGTTTGCGTTATGAAATTTTCTAACGACCGGATGTAATGTTTCTTGGAGAATTTCCGTTGGCCAATGTTCGGTGTGCATGGATTAAGGATACGTGGCCGTGANAAAAGGATTCAACAATTTCTCGTCGAACCTACTTCTGGAGAAACAACTAGAAAAATTCACGGAACATCTGGTCGAGCTGGCACAACAGAGAGGCAAGTTCGACAATTGGAACGCCATGATTATTCCAGGGAAGTGAATACTGTCTGGTTACGAGGGGACATGGAAAAGTTTGCGTTATGAAATTTTCTAACGACCGGATGTAATGTTTCTTGGAGAATTTCCGTTGGCCAATGTTCGGTGTGCATGGATTAAGGATACGTGGCCGTGATGATCTCAGCAATGTGGAATTACGTCATAAACTGGGATCTTGTACAGATCCGCGCCACGCTTGCTTGCCTCTGACCAAGAGTCTTTAATCCTTTAGGTGGTGTATGCTGACTTCCAGGAATCCCTTGGTAATTTTCGAAAGGAGAAATTACGGNATGATCTCAGCAATGTGGAATTACGTCATAAACTGGGATCTTGTACAGATCCGCGCCACGCTTGCTTGCCTCTGACCAAGAGTCTTTAATCCTTTAGGTGGTGTATGCTGACTTCCAGGAATCCCTTGGTAATTTTCGAAAGGAGAAATTACGGGCACCTTTCCTTTTTCAGTCGGCCATAACGACGAAACGCAGATATCCAAAGCATTACAAATGCTTACTCGACGATAGTTTTTGCTCACAAACGACGCATAACATTAGAGAATCTAATGGAGGAATTCAAGTTCCGTGAGATGTTCAATTTGAAGCGGCTCATCTGCGATTCCTTTTTCTCTCGTATAAATCTATAAAACATTGATAAGACTGTTTAAGCATCGGTGACGCGACAAGTTGTGAAACTACTCGGTGTTAGGTTCTCGAATCGAGGAACAGGTGTAAGCAATGATGTTCAGAGTTGAGATAGAAATGTGTTGATCGAACGAACTGCATATTCATGAACTAATATGCAGTTTCAAATATCTGTTAACAAAATTCCAACCATCCACTTTAGGATTCATTTTTTGTAGCACGACCGGTAAGATGTAGGATGGGATAGCAGTAACAGGAACAGAAAGTTAAAATTGTAGAAAATATTATTTCACGTTTCTTTAATAACAAACGCTTCCTTGGCCATCGGAATATTCGCCTCGGCAAAGGAAATTTCTGGGAACGTGCGTGGACTGCGCTAAACGATGGAATAATTTAACGATACTTGGAGAAATTCGTAGACGAGACAGGCGGTTATCGCCGGCTATATAAAAATTCCATACGTTGCTGGCCAATTTTCCGCGTTTCGTTCGTTTCGGGCAGCGTTTGCATGCCAAGTCGCGTGGCCAATCGTTGGGACGTCATGCTGCTCCTTGTAAACGGAAGTACACGTACAACCATAGTCGTAAGGCAGAGGTTGTTTGTCTTCCTGCAGAGACTGTTTCATCAGCCTTTGATACGATAAAATTTCATGTGTTTCTATTATTAAAATTCGAGCGGAACAGCTGAGAGAGACATTTTCCCGGTTATTCCTTCGCTTCGAATTCAGATCGTGTTCTTTTGTAAGACTGTTTCGATGTTTTCTTAGCGTTGCACTTTTCAGTGATTTATCAAAGATTCCGTACCTTCTGTCATCCGCAGAAAAGATTTACACTGGTATTATGGATCATTGATCACGCGGATACCCTTCGGGAAAAATGCGACTTTTACGATCTCGCATGCGATGCTGCAGAAACCTTCCGGGGCAAAGTAAATTGTACAAGTACTTCGAAGGAATCTTTTCAACTTACAAAAGAATCACTGAAACATGTTCTGAACACGCGTCTTGGGACTAGATATAACATCGAATAAACGTTGGGAAAGTTCTACGGATAAACTCGAAGATCTTCAACATCAAAGTATCAATCTCGAACAACTCTAAAAGCTTGTAAAAAAAAGAGGAAGAAAAAAATGCAAGGAAGCTGCTCTAAAATAGAAAAGAAAAAAAAACAGTAGTGGAAAAACGTGGCCGATTGAAACTTTCTCGCATCGCGTTTCGTTACGAATGCAAAAGAAACTTGTTGAAAAGCTTCGAGTCGCTTTTCTTCTCGCGTAACGTGTGCACGTGTGAGAGAAGTTGGTTCCATTCCGAGGACCTGTTCTCGTTAATGTCGCTGGCGCAGAAACGGGCCAAGGAGCACTGATTGGTTCCGTGGTAATCGTCCGTGCCACGAATCTCCGGCGAGTCTCGGGGAAAATCACGGGACTAACAAGATTCAGCCTCGAACGGGTTGGCTGTATCTTCGATCGCTATGATTTTCCGGCAGTCGCTACGTGTCTGATTGAAAATACGCCAGGCAATCGCGATTTCACCGCAAGAACGGAACGTCTATGGCTGGAGTCTGGAAAACTTGGATTTAGCTTCGTTATTCGAACGAAAGTATGGAATAGTATTTTCTGTAGTCCTCGGTTCGCAGATAGTCTCATTGCTTTAATCCTTGAATCGATTGCTGGGACCACTTCGATTTTATGCAATTTTAAGCTAAGCGCTACTTAATAAGTAAAATAATCTTAAGATATCTGTATTTTCTGCGAGAGATCGGATGGTATTAAATTATGTGTACAATTAGTAGGAATTGAATAATTTATTTGCGTCGCTTTTCTTCTCCGTTGTGCGGAGATCTATTATTTCATTACGTCTGTAATGGTGCAAAGCGAAGAAGTTAAAGAAGTTAGAAGTTGAATAGAATACTTGAGTGAATTGTATTTCAGCGTAGAAGTTTTTACAGTGGAAGATTTAATACCACTTTTCCTACGAGGGAAGCATCGCACGGAAATCTTTACTATTTCAACCCTTGTTCCGTGCAAGAAATTTCTCGGTCTGGCTCGGCGTGCGCCGCAAATTTCCTAGCGCGCGGAGAATAACAAGCTAACAACGAAACAATCACGCAACTACCCTATTCTCTTACTCTTTAAACCCTCTCCGTTGTTTTTCTGCTCCCTGTTTAAACTCGGAAGTGTATACGCCGCACTCTGAAGTATGTACGTCCACTGTTCGACCGTTTCCTCGGAAACATCGTTTACACCTGTACACGCGTAACCAAGCGGAAAAAAGGGGAAAACTCTCCCGGGTGAAATTGAGAGCGAGACGTTGAGCGAAAATGAAGTTAGGAAATTAGAAGTTTAATTAACGAAGCCAAGTCAAGAGACAGTGAGGAAACTGTTGCTGGCAAATTCCCTAGACGATGAAATAATTATTTAAAACTCCGGAACATGATTAAGCGACGCGATTACGTTTCAAAGCGGCGACAGCAACCCTCCCACTGTGTCGTAGCCTGTACACCGGAAACGACTTTATTCCGAGCTTATGAAAGTTTACGAGGCTCCGTGCACCATCGTCGTATGGCCCACGTTGCAGCACACAGCGAGAACGATATCGCGCGTGTGTACCTTACGAGCTGCTTCGAGCTGGAACGGTCGAGTAAGTGGCGGTCATCATAACCGTGTTCGTCGGCCCGGAAACCGACGGTCACGAGCTTGTTCAATTACCGGACTTGCTATTTTCTCCGCGGTGCCGTTAAAATCCAGGGAGTTCCTGTGTTCTTGTGCGTTTCGTTCATCGATTGCTTGGATTTTTTCCAACATTCTGCCGAGTGGATGCTTCGACGACATTTTCACAATTGTTACCGATTAGAAAATACTATGCGATATATATTTTAAAAACTTTTCGTCAACTACAACGCGAGAGGAAAATTTTCGGCATCCACAATTTATTACAATACTTTCTCAGAAATACGCAAATTCGTATACCGTCCAGAACGTTGTGTTCGGTTTTACCATTTACGCGATTATTCGATTATCTTCTTCCGACTCGTCTGCTTTAATATGTCCGTTGGTAACTTCATTTTTGCCTGGTCAAGCTATATCTTGTAAGTACCTGCGAATACCATGGTAACCGCAGTCAATATTTCGGTAGCGGAAAATGGCTCCTTTCGCGATCGCTCTTCGACACGATCTTCTTTCTCGAGGCGTATCAGAGGAGTCGAGGTATCATAAGCTGGGCGAAAGTAATCTAACTTTAGATAGCCAGAAGCTGCCGCGTCCAGCATTCCGCGAGGTTCGTGCACTCGTACGTGCACGTCGATTTCTCTTCTTGGAGAACGGTCGAGTCCAGGCCGAAAGTGGGCCGATCACGAGTCGACCTTAATGCTACGCGATCTCCCGTTCCTTTTGCGTGCCATTAACTTTCTAAAAAGATCAAACGATCCTCGGTTGTGTACGGTTGCACAGGAATACGTGCAAAGAATCGAAGAATGGGCCTCTGCCGAAATGTTCGATCGAAGTCCAAGTTCGGCTCCTTTTGTCGATCCGTCTATTCGAGTGTCCAGGATGTACGTAGGTTTCTTTTCTACGAGTTTCGTATTCCTTCCACGACGCTCGCTTTGATTTCATGAATGGTAAAATCAAGTAATTCTTTGATACGTCTGGTGTATCTTGTTTAAAAGTTATTCAAGGTATTCTTTCTTTTCTATCAAGGTTAAGGTTTATTTCCCACGTCCGTAATCGCGGTACGGATTTTTGTGCGACCGAATCTTGCGTCTAATCTTTTCAACAGCGGTTCGAAATTTATTGCATGGAAGCAGAATATTAAAATAACGTATGTGACATCTAATAAATAATTGAATTCGCGAGAAGAAGTTAGAAAGCTTGGGGAGATTGTACAAGTTAATGGAATTAAAATTCTTCGAGAACTTATTAAGAATATTTCTAAACAAGTCTCTGCGCGATGAAACAATAATAAAGAACCACATCCACCGGAGAAGACCAGAAATCATAAAATTCCACCAGCATCGCTTCGGGGAACGAAATTAAAAGATGCCGAGTGTACAACACGTATTCCGTACAAGAGCGCTAATTTCATTGAAAGAACTTAAGAAGACTAGCCAGCTTGTCGGATCGAAGCACTAGTTGACACACGAAACAGTGTCTGGTCGGTCTTCTCTCGAGAACTATCGGAAGTTTCGGCTGCTGGCAGCCAAGACAAGACTTCCTCCATGACACCTCAAAGCTTCTCCGCTCGTGAAAGTAGCTTTACTCCCACAGAGGTATCCGCCAGGGTGGAGTTATTCGTGCGCCTTGATCTTGTGTACCGAGGCTTTCTCGTCTAACGAGTGCGCCTCCAGTTACAGTCCTTTTGGAAGCACCGAGAGCAACGAAGGACCTTTTACTCAGGGATCATGGACTGCCGGCAAAATAGCTGTAATGGATGTTTGTACAAGCGGACGGTGAGTTTTGTGGAAGACCCCGAGGGAAGATTGATCGGCTAAAGATCAAACGATTCGCGGCGATGGATCCTCGTTGGCATCGATCGATCGAGCATTCGCGGGAAATTACTGGGGAAATTAATAGGGGGGAACTGAGAATGGATGAAGAAAGGATGAGGAAGGGGTGAGAAAGGGATGAGAAAGGATACCAGGTTTGGAGACAGTTGAAGAAATTTGAGTTATTTCGGAGGAAGGGTTGCAAAACAGGGGATTATTTGAGGCGTGGTCTTTGATAAATAAACTGATCTCGTACAATCTGTATTTGCATAAACGTAGAATGTTGCTACCTGGGAAACTAGAGCATAATGGAACGCACCTCTAACATTATTCGCAATTCCACTTACCTTCCTCACTTAGATGCGTAGTTGATGAAGACACATTGTTGCAGTTCGCGTGCAAAGCTAACTTACATCATCAGCATCGTGCAGCTTTGATATAGTATAATACCTTGGGAGTTCCGCGAAATTGCCATAATGGTGGTTGCATCGCGAAAATCGTTTCTCTCGTAATTACGATTATACCTCGCGTATAACGATTTTTTAAAGTGATTTTCTTAGCAATATTTCCGAGAAAGAACATTGCGCTCGCATCGAAGCGAGCAAAAGGGTAACGTTCGGCTCCACTTCTCCCTCTTTTCATCGTCCTTGTTCGTGCTGACGCACAGAGGCGCCGGCACGAACGTGCTGGATAGCGAATAATTAGCGCAGCTCTAGCGGTGAATACATTAGCATGCATCAATTTAAAATAACCGGCGTATCCGTCGTCGAGATGCATCAACGTTCCCCGCATCCTTTATCTCGCCGCTTAGCCGACACTCGGGGAAAATTTTCTTACCTTGTGGCGCCTCGAAGAGTGCACGCCTGGGTAACGCGATTAAAAGCGTAATCGAGTTCTACAGCTTCTTGGACGGAGACAGTGAAACGACTCGAATTATGGACAGCTGGCTGTACGTTGATACCTTATCTTTTTTTAAGAGTCCACACACAAGGGTTGAAAACAGCTCATAATATTTTCCAAGCAATTAATACCAGAAACTTTTAACCTCCCCCGACTTTTCTTCATCCTTTCATCAAAGCAGGCAGATACCGACCCTCTACCCTTAAAAAATTCCAGTTACTAGAATCTCAACGTCAGCCACCCAATGATTACTTCAAAGCCAAAAACCTTACTCACTCTTCCCGAGCAACAAAGCAGCAAAGTAGCCAGGTTAAATCCTCAGCCAACCAGCCGTGCTGCAGAACGGTTTCTTAATCAGCGCCGGGTAGCTCCTCTCAAAGAGAGCAAGCAGCCAACTCGTCGCGTCGTCCATTTCCAAAGCGTCTAATCCAAGCGCGGGGCTGCAGGCGAGCAAAGGTAGTCGACCGAAGCCAGCGACGAAACTTTTCGAAGACTTTTCGCGTTGGAAACTCTGGCAGAAAAGGGTCGGTGGAAAAGCGGGAAGGGAGAAAAGGTGGGCAGTCGAAGAGGCTGAAGGAACGAGGGTGCACGGCGATTCTTTCGAGGCGTGCACTCAATTTTCCGAGGCTTAACCGGTCCGGTGTTTCTTCCCTTTGGCCCGATCGGGTCGCGAGACGCAAAGACGGTCTCGTTCTCTTCGTTCGGTTCGTGCTCGACGAATTTCTCCAACGACGAGGAAAAGAATGACACTGTGCTCTCGCGAGGAACAGGGACGGGGGTGAAGGTAATGCTTCGATTCGTTTTATCCGGCAGTTTCATCGATTACGTGGCATTTTCTAGGGATTAGTGTCCTCGGAACGAGTTTTGTTTCGTTTTACCGTCCCTTTTGACAGCTGGGTTGGCCGTACTTCTTTTTTCGCGAGAGCGAAGATGATTTCTTAGGGGGTGAATAGGTTTTTTGCGATGTTTGGTTAAAGGGATCTGTTCGAAGGAAGTTGGAGGGTGTGTTGATTTTTTTTAAGTAATATATTCGCAAAAGGTGTTTGAAGGAAAGTCAAAAGCTGAAGGGTTTTAGAAATGTAGAGTATTTCAGGCGAAGTGAAGTTCGCGAGGGAAGTTGAGTGTGCGGTTTGAATGTAAAATTCAGCGCGCTTTCTTGGCGAGCGCGCGAGAAGGGCACGAGAACCCTTGAATCTTCTCGTTCGAACGTATCGTCTGACATTCCTCGTGTTACGCGAGATAGTCTCGGATAAACCGGAGCAGCTGCCTTCAATTCGCACCTGCATTTTAATCTCCATATTTAAACTGTTCGCGATACCATCTTGGAAGACGGTTTTTATTAAGATGCGACTATTTATTCAGCGAATCATCTTCGCTATACGAGCCCCGCTTCTCGCGATAGAAGTTACACGAGAACACTTGGCGCTTTGACGAGGAGCGGCAGTCTTTTCGGTGGGATCCCGTTTAATCTGAGCCACTGCATTTCGCCAAGGAATCCGTGGGTTTAATTCTGGCCAGAAGTCGGGCCCGCTTTTACGTTTACTTCTGCCACCGCTCGAGCGTCTTACAATCACCGTTGGCGAGAATACGACGGGGAAAAGGAGATAGTGAGTGGCTCGTGGAGGAGCTCGAGTACGTTCCAGACATCGGTAGGATCGATTAAATGACACCCCAGAGGGATGGGATTTAGTAGGTGAAACTTTCTTTCTCGGAATTTCTATGCCATGGACAAAAGTTTCCCGCTGCCTCTGACCAAGGTTGCTCGTTTAAATAAAAGTTCTTTCCGCTCGACGGTCAGGGAGACGCGTGAAAACGCGGCCGACACCGAAGCCCGTAGGATATTTCATATCTAATCAAAGTTCTTAATTTAAAAGTCGGGAAAATTAGTTCCGTCAGCTCTGTTTACTCGAGATAGGAGGTTTCCATCTCGATACACTGTCTTTTCAACCCCTTCTTTCACCATTATACGCGTAATATATTCACGTTACGATTACGCGTTTGTATTTTTTAAATATTTTCTTGGTTTCCTTCTCGAAACAACGAACCGCAACTCGTATTGTACAAAAAATAGGAACTATACCTATCCAGTATCCCAAAGAATATTTCAAAGCACCTTCTCTCCAAACTTGACTGTTTAATATTCCAACCCTTAACTCTCCATCCCCAACAAGAATCTGTCCGACACAATTATCCTTGCGCTTTATTCCTCTCACAGTACCCTTCGCGAAACCTTTTCCTTCCAAAAGAAACGCCGAAAGAAAAAGAAACACCCCAGTGCACCGGTCAGCCAAGCGCTCTGCGGCAGCCCGTTAAATCATCCCCTGGCTTCCATCGGCAAATAAGACCGCCGAGAGCAAAATTTTTCTTTCTTTTTTCTGGTTTTTTTTTTCTTTTTTTAATAAAACCATCGCACGCCCGTGGAATTGGCTATTCGCCGGATCCTGAGGAGCAACCTAAAGATTTCATTGCGGGGTGGTCTGCGACACTGCGCTCGTGCATCCCCTCTCGTCCACAGAAGAGGGTGGATTAGGTCGATTTAACGTGCGATCCAGCGAGGGTGGAGACGTCTCAATCGCAGACGCGTCAAGGGGGATCTGCCGGTTGAACGTTGCTCCTGAAGGCCCGTTCAGATGGAAGCGACGATTAATCGAGAGACGTCGAGGGGCTGGCTCCTCGCCACCCCCGCCCGCATTTCCTCGACACCATCGGCCGTCTTTGCCCTCCACGATTCTAACCCCCGTCATTCTTCTTCACCGTCGCTGTTTCGATTCCGTGTCCTTCCGGCGTGACTGCAGCCTGAGCAGGATTAGACTGACGTCACTGGGTGGATCTTGGTTTTATGATGAGTAAGACAAAGCGCCGGCATTAGGGATTTTAACGAGCTCCAAAGGTTGGAAGTTCTTATCGGCAGATTTTAAGGGTGATTGGTGCTGTGCTCGAGTCGGGAGTTAATAAGAATATTTTAGGATAAATTTTTATAGGATACTTTGAGGGGGTGGAAAATTGAACGGGGGAAACAACGCAAAATATTTCCGTTAATACTATCGAGTATATTTTTTATAACGTAAAAATACCGAGACTTTAAACAAATCAGAATTTAACCGAAAACAAACGGAGAAAATAATTATAGAACAGGTTGAATAAAAGCGTAAATATTTGCAAAAATGATCGAAGCTGCAAACAATGTTAATATTGTCCCGTTTGTTGTTTACAGGTGAGTTACACTCTGCCAGACCGAATTTCCTGAATGTCCGGCAATCAGCGTGACCGTAAGTGACTCCATGAAATCCGATTCATACGATAATTCATTAATTACCGAGTGGTAGTCGTATCGTTTATCTGCAGCTAATTTTATTTACGCGCTTAATGGCGTCCTGTGCCACGCACTCGTTAATACGAGGATTTATACGATGGTTAAAAGCTGTGCAAACAAAACGAATTCCCTACCAACCGGAATGCCTATTTTCCGAGCGTAATTACGCTCGCGTGCGCATGGTCGCTCCGTCTTGTCACCGCGACACCATGGAAACATCGATGCTGGAATCGCGCCAATTTTTTCCTCCGCGGCTTTGTTGCGTGTGGCAATTATGCAAGCCTCCACACTCGCTTTGTTCTCGCGACTTTTGCTCAGATATAATACGTCACCGTCCACGCGGTACCGGTTCCTCCTTTGTTCGGCTCGCCGCTTCTTGTATTCCTGGATACCAATCGCGGAGGCAATTTCGAGATATAAAATAAACCGCAGTTAATTTTTCGCGGATAATCAAACGGTATCCATGCAACATTCCGGCTTTTATTTTTAAAAAGTTGACAAACAGATATAATATTTTATCGAAGGAGACCACCCATAATCGCGGCCCGGTTGACTGTACGAGAAAGAACGAACCACCTAAAAATCATAATTCGAATCCACATCGTTGAACCGATTTCCAGCCCTTTTCTGGGAAAGAAAACTAACACAAAGACACTCGCGTCGCTCGAGAATGAGAGAACCATCTCGTTACACGAGCGCGCACAGGGGTTGCGAGGGGGTGGACGAAGGCCTGTATCGGGCCGCGAATTGGAGACGCGCCAGTTTTTCCATTTCGTCGTATATTTTTCACCTGTGCGACCAGCCTTTTGTTCCCGAGCAGGCAATTACGTCGGCACTGTGCGGAGTTACGGTCGCGCGGAGAACGCGACCGAAGCGCAGCCGATGAGGGCAGGTTTTTGTTTCGTCTGGTGCGTCCCGAAATTCCGCGAACGCGCGCCTCGATACAGCGCCTCGTTCCCAGGCCCCTTTGTGCGCTCCACTTTCCCGAGAAAGGACCGTCGATATATTCTTTCCGCGTCACCCTGGCGTGCAGAAATTTTTTCTTTTTTTTTTCCAACCCCTCGTCACCGTCGAAATCTCCCCTCTTCGATGTTTCGCGCGCCTTTGACGAGCGTCCTGCCGTTTTCCCGTGAATTTATTCCAATTTCTCTGGAGACCGAACGTTTCGCCGCTGCGGGAAATTCCGTCGCGTTTTCGGCTCGTCTAACTGGCGATCGGTCACTAGTCGTGTTGACTGGATCGGAAAGGTATTTGTTTAGTGGGGAATTTATTGGCCGGCGACGGAACCAGTGTTTGAGGGTTGGGGTGAAGGATGGTTGAAGAGAAGATGGGGTTTGGTTGTGATAGAAGAGAGTGTGATACGTGTGGAAATTAGATTTTATGGTTTGAGAGATACGGGTTGGTTTTTTTGTGGGGAAAAGAATGTTGTTCTTGGCGGTAAATAAGTAATTGTTATAAATCAATCTTTTAATTGGTGTAGTAGAGAATCTGACATACTCTGTTTTCTACTTAAACATTAAATCTTTAGATTTTTATGGTATCGATAAAATTTTACTTGTAGAAGAATGCGGAAATAGACGAGCATCTCTTTAAAAGTTCCATAGAGCTCCTCGGACTCAACCTCACCGGTTAAGGGTTGGAAGTTATGAGCAAACAATTGCATTCGTATTATTCGAAAACAGATCAACTTATTGTAGCACAGCATAATATATAACTAAAATTAGGAGCGTGTGACAGAAGATTCTTACTGGAAGAAGTTTCAGAAATTAATGTTGATTTATGACGATATCTAAATAGCTGACTATTATTCAGTCGCTCAAAGTCTCCGGAGTCTCGCCTAACGGTTCAAGTAAACTCACCCAACATTCGCCGGTACAGTTGATTCGCGTGGGAAAAGATGAGAGGATGTTGCACGATTTACGTAAGCCCAGCTTCGTTCCATTTTCTTCGCGAAAGTCGCGATCTGCATTTCACTTTCGAGAGGGTATCACAGTCAACCTGACCCGTGCTGCATTAGAACGTGTGAAATCCTGGAAATTACTATAATCCAGCCATGAATCTTGCCTCGCGTTGCTCGCTTAATTGCTCGGAACGATATTTCATCGCTTCTACGCGATGCACTCTCGCGCTGACGGTGTTCACGGTGAAATATCGAGGTCGAAGACACTCGTAATAATTAATATCTTTCCGGATGAATCTCTTACGGATCGTTATCTAGCGCCGTTGTTCTCGCGAGACGGATCGATGGAGCTTTGGATGGATAAAGCGTTCGCGATCGATCTGTCGCGACATGGAGTAGCGATGGAGTAGCGATAAGCGTTGGCTTTTCACGCGGTAAGCAACGCGTAGAGTAAAGTAGTCGAAGTTATCAAAGAAATAAATATTAAGAAACATAAACGAGTAACTGTAGTTTAAAAACAATTTACCATTGGAAATACCGACACGTTCCCTCAAGACATATCAGAAATCTCCCGACCCATTCTTCTTCGTCGTTTCAACGTGCAGCGTGGCTTCCTTAAAGCCCGAGTAAATCTTATCGGAAATTGTTAAGACGCCGATGCAACGTAATGCCTACTGATTAGGTTCCATCTCGGCTGTCGACTGGATACGACGTTCCCGATAAAAGGGAACCGTTCGGACCGATTGGGGCAAGTAAAACGAAGGGGTGGTTCATGAACCAATAATCTCGCGAAAATCCTCGATCGCTTTCGAGACGCAACTATCGAAGATGAAACGAATTCTCCTATCTGCAGACGAGAGGCGAGAGACGTCACGGGGAGGAAAGTAGCCGGAAAAACAAGGGAAAGAGGAGCTTAATGGAAAAGGGACGCGCTAAAACGGTCCATCGCAAATGTACGTGACCGTTATATTGCGTCTGGATTAGCGTTGAATAATTTGGCATGCTCGATTCGGTTGCAACGCGATAATCCGTGTTGTATCGACATTTTGGATCTATCGTTCGGTTTAAAAAAAAATATAAATGACACGGCTAAACAATTTTTTTCAGTTGATTCGGAAGCAGTTAATTGCTTTTAAAATAGTTTTTTTTCTCGATAGAAAATCGATTCTGAAATAGTACCCAGTTTCGAGATTCAAGGGAAAAGAATTCTCCAGACCGTGTTCGGGCAGTTTAATTGCTTAAAGCAGCCTCGCAGAAAGCGAGAGATTTAGCCTCGAATCCCGGCCCGGCAATCCGATCGTCGATTCTTTTTCTCGCCGAGTTAAATGTATAAATCTACACTCTCGAGCAAGGAGAATCCGATGGCTTCGTTCACGGAATTCAATTCGCCCTGTTCGAGGACGAAAAGCCCCTCCTGCTGCCTCTTCGCGCGGAGTTTCGCTTTGAATTAGTCTCTTTGTGCACGTCTGCGTAAACAGAATTCCTTTTCCCGTTCGAAATTAACCCCGGACCTTCGAACCTGCTTCGATCGACGAATTGTCACGTTCCTTGAATCAACTGTTTCCTTTCGGACGTAACTCCTTTCATTTTTCCTAAAAAGGTCCTTTTTTTTCAAGCTGCAGTCGAGAACTTCTTATTCTTCGATTCTTAACACGTTTCTCCGTTAAATTGAAGATAGAACTATTGTTACAAGAATACACTTGCTGTTTACATCATTGTTCGAGAAACATAAATTAAAGGCGTGAAACACGAGTTGGTGAACAAAGCCACAGAAATGCGTTTCCACTGCGAGTGTTTGTTCCAGACTGAATTCAGGGCATCTTGGGAAGGTTCTGAATTAGATGCAACGATCTTACGAACAAGTGTGTGGGAAGGTTGAAATGACTGAATGGTCCACTCAGTGTAAGCCTCTTGGAAAATACAACTATGAATTAAGTAAGAACAAATTGACAACAGAACTCTATTCCAAACAATTTTCGTCGCGTCGCCTAAAAAGAGATCAAAGTACCAAGAATTCAATTTTAAAGTTCTATCGAAGCTCTTAATGTTCGTTCAGAAAATGTTGATTTTAAACCTACATCTCTGATCGAAACGAGCAACCTTCGCTCTTCGAATATTTTTACGCTACGCATTTCCGAGCGTACACCCGGTCCCTGTTGTTCAAAGCGTCGGATCTTCGGTGATTTTTCACAACTGTTTGAATCGCGACGGAAACCACGAGCGCACCGGGAACCATGGAAGAACCGGAACGAAGGTTGAAACAGTCGAGATGGTGCTTAACTCGGAGACAAACGCGTGGCACGAATAATTGTCGGCAACCTACGATTCTTCTTCGTTCGCCACAATCTTCCTCGTGTGTCGCGGCGGTAAGTGCTCGAACTAATTAGCGAACTCCTGGACAAGTTATAATTAATATTTATCGCGCGTCCGTCCCCAGCATCGCGCGGTATCGTTCAATTTAACACTGATTAATGTCAGTGGGTCGAAGAAGTTGCCAACGCGGCGAAAATCTCATTAATTAGCTAAAACTTCGGAATTGCCAAGTCGTTGAACGCCAAACGTACCGAGGTATTATTCTACGAGAAGTTCCTCTTTGAAGAAATTTTTTTTTAATTCTTGCATAAAGATAAACTATTGAAATAGAACATTTTTTTGTGTCTTCATTTATCAGCTACGTTCCTTATCACAGCTACGTTCCGACTATTTGGTTTTTAGACTTATCCTCTTAATCGTTTTGCGGTACCAAAGGATTTTCAATTTAAATTAAATCGCCCGGAAAAAGATAGAACGAAAAGGAGCAAATAGGGTTAAAAGAAGAATAAAAGAAATAATTTCTGTGTTTGATTGAGCCTACACGCTGGTGGGCGAACGCCTTTATTCTTCCAGTGAGGCGTCATTAATGCCGGAATTAATTTATACGGTCTCGTTCCCAGCGTGCAAGACCTGTTAAAACAAGCGCCTGAAGCTCCGTTTATTCTCAAACGATCTAGTTGTATTATTGTTAACGTTAAACCATCGATCGAAGGATGCGCTTGAAGACCGACGATACTTTGTGAACTTCGGAGAAGAATTTTACGATCCACGATAATTGTGATTCTTTTTTTTTTTTTTTGTTCTTGTTAAAGAAAACGATGAATATTAACGAAAGAAGAATTCGTTTCGAAGCAGTCGGAACAATTTTTCCTGGACGGTGTCGGCGAATGTCAGCCACGGACAATCGCGGTCAACTCGAACGACAGAGATTAAATTAATTCGGTTGATTCAATTGATTCGAGCGTCGAAGTTGATTCAGCTGGTTCAACACTTCAGAGAGCATTAACAGAATCGAGCGCGCAAACGAGCGTATTTGCTGGAACTGGCCGAAATTCGACGATCCACGTTTCCATAATTGTTGGCAATAGATCTCTCTGTACACTCTTTAAAAACGTGTTCCGTGATTTTTGTCGAGAGATACTAAGGAACAGTTTGAAACGCGACAAGCTGTCTTAGATACGTCTTAAGATTAAATGCAATAAACTTTCGATCGACTTACCGATTGAATTAAAAAAAAAATAATAAAAGAAATAGCTTTAGATAACGGTAAATGAAAATTTATGCTTGGAAATTTAGTAACGACCATTGGTGGTTCGTTTGTAATCGATTAGGCAAGTTTGGCCGGCAGAATGGTTACGCGAATCGCAACTATCGGCATTATCGCAGTATCCATAACTAAGGAAGCTGATTAAACCTGGTCGACGCCATTTCGCCGGCGGTTCTATTCCACCAGGACCTTATTTCCCTTCAGTCGTGGCTAATGATCCGTAAATAAGATCCTTCACAAAGGAGATTTAACCGGCGGAGAATGTGATTATATCCGGTAATCGTTAAACCTTTCGTTGCGCTCCGTCTTGAAAGATTATTGGAAATCTTTTTAAGATCTTTAAAAGTGATTAGGAATTTAAAAAAAAAAAGGTGCTGTTTCGTACGTCTTTTCAGCGGAACGTAAATTTAAATTCAACTTGCAGCAAGACAGATATTTAATTGTACAAGTTCGACTCAAAGTGATTGTAATAACAGGACCTGAAAGTAATTTCATCGTCGGACGAATGGAAGTTAGAATTCAGGTCTTTCGAGGTTCTTTCCTCGAAACAGTAGGTAGAGACGCTGCTGCAGCTGCTACCAATTATCGTTTCAAGTGTAATTATCGCACCTCGACTCGTACGTTCCTTGTTACGAAGCGTTACGAATGAATTGCGATAATTAGAGAAAGCGTAGTCACCTTGTTGGGCCGCTCATGCGTTGCTCAACTGTTAGAAGATAAAAAAAAAAAGGACAACCGAAAATTGGCCGCTTTCGAACGATTTAGTTTTTTTAAAATTGCACGATAAAAGCTTCGGTGAAACAGTAGACCGGTCGATCGTATCAAGAAATGCTCGGCGTGCAAAGGGTTAATAAAAGCTTGAACCTGCATACTGATGGAAATTATTGTATTATCACTACAGCACGCAGCAGCGTCGTTTAATTTTAATTTACTCGAGAGGGCGTCGCGACGCCTCGTAAGAATTCATTAAACGTTCCGCGAGAATTTTGTTAGCCGACACACCAGCGGGCGGTCTCTTAATTTGTGAACCTAATGCAATCCGACTACGGACCCCTGGCTTAGAATTTAAACAGCCTGATTTGGATCTGTTTTCCTCCCGCGATACTCTCCCACCCCTGGATCGTCCGTTCGTTTCGAAACGACAAAGGGTCCGAGAGGAAACGGCGGCGAAGAATCGAAGGAAGCCGCTTTTCCATCCTCGCGAATCAGAGCTGAACCCCTCTCGTTCGACTTAATCGTGGCTCCGTGTAAAATCGTTTACGCCGGAATGGCCATGCGTGAAGCGATTCCCACAATTCTTTATGCGCTCTGAATGTCCCTTTCTCACGAATAATCGGAGATAACGATCTCAAACGGGGAACTTTTGTTTCGCCATTTTATTTCTGAGGATCTCTTTCTTTTTTTTTAGGAATTTATGAAGCGAACATTCGTGAGCAACGGTGTTTCTTCCCGAATAATGGTAATTTGTGCTAATTCTCATTCTAATTTTACATCGTTGGCTTTGATATGATGCTTTATGCTTGGGAAGGTTTGAAAAGTTAGTATTTTTCATGGGATGGATCACCGTGTTTCGAAACTTTCCACTCAGAATTAGCCCTCTATATTTTCACTGTTATTCGCTTACAAAGATCGTTGTCGATAATTGGAAAAATTGAATTAACATTGCTTTGGTCGTTTGGGAGAAAATGAGTCCCGAAGTACGGAACATTTCTATAAGAACAAATCGATGCTGCGCGTCCGCTTAAACCTTTCGCTATGAAATACGTATATGTCCTGAGAATTGGTATATACCGTAATTCGTTACACGTGTTTAGTTTGTAGGATGTCGTAGCGAAAGGTTAAGTCACAAATCGTATCAAACCAGCGATCTTACAGCGTTCAAATGGAACGAACCGCGTTCGCCGCAGTGCAGCGACCAGGTCTTGGAATCCCTTAGAAAGCTCATGCAGTCGTTAGTTATCGGCGATCTTGGTTCTCGCGTGCACTAACGTGGTCGCGTGGAAATATTTTCTGGAACAATGCGCCGTTTAACCTTCCGATTATTCCTGGCCCACGATTAATCGTCACCTTTACTTGGTCACCTTCGAGTTCTGGAGGCTCGGCCACGGGCTGGCATCCCGCAATTACCGGCGCAATTTGGCTGGAAATGGGCATGCGCCGTGTTGAGCCGCATAATTCTTCGCAAAATAATGGTAAATTATGCGTCGCGTTATGGCTGCGTAAAAATTCCCTCGGCTCTCTTTCTCTTTCTCTCTCTCTCTCTCACACTCTGTTTGCACACGTTGCAACTACGGTGAGTTTAAACGGTGTCCACCTTCGCAATTTTGCGAAAGTACTCGCGAAATTGAGGATTAAGTGAGAGCAGAATGATGGTGCGAATTTATTGGAAACTAGCATCCTCCGTCTTGGCTTCTCTCGAGATATTAACGCGACTCATTCATATTTATTGGAATTATCTTTTAATATAATAATATTAAAAATATATAAAAATTTATTACCTCTTTGTATAATAGTTGGAAATAAAAATAGGATTTTTCTGCATAGAATTACTTTTCAAAATATTTTGTGAACTGCGTTATATGCGTTTAGGGTAGTATTTAATGAATAGTATGCACCAACCGTGTGCAACACAGAATGCAACGCGTTTCCTGTTGGACAGAACAATTTCAAACGTTTTAACGCGCAGTGCACTCGAAACGAACGCACTGATGACGATTTGTCTTCGTTTCTCGGTTACGGGGACAATTTTCCGCTCGTTGTCGCTGTATCGCGAAAATCGGGGATCATTCGNTTCGCTATGAAATACGTATATGTCCTGAGAATTGGTATATACCGTAATTCGTTACACGTGTTTAGTTTGTAGGATGTCGTAGCGAAAGGTTAAGTCACAAATCGTATCAAACCAGCGATCTTACAGCGTTCAAATGGAACGAACCGCGTTCGCCGCAGTGCAGCGACCAGGTCTTGGAATCCCTTAGAAAGCTCATGCAGTCGTTAGTTATCGGCGATCTTGGTTCTCGCGTGCACTAACGTGGTCGCGTGGAAATATTTTCTGGAACAATGCGCCGTTTAACCTTCCGATTATTCCTGGCCCACGATTAATCGTCACCTTTACTTGGTCACCTTCGAGTTCTGGAGGCTCGGCCACGGGCTGGCATCCCGCAATTACCGGCGCAATTTGGCTGGAAATGGGCATGCGCCGTGTTGAGCCGCATAATTCTTCGCAAAATAATGGTAAATTATGCGTCGCGTTATGGCTGCGTAAAAATTCCCTCGGCTCTCTTTCTCTTTCTCTCTCTCTCTCTCTCTCTCTCTCTCTCTCTTACTCTGTTTGCACACGTTGCAACTACGGTGAGTTTAAACGGTGTCCACCTTCGCAATTTTGCGAAAGTACTCGCGAAATTGAGGATTAAGTGAGAGCAGAATGATGGTGCGAATTTATTGGAAACTAGCATCCTCCGTCTTGGCTTCTCTCGAGATATTAACGCGACTCATTCATATTTATTGGAATTATCTTTTTAATATAATAATATTAAAAATATATAAAAATTTATTACCTCTTTGTATAATAGTTGGAAATAAAAATAGGATTTTTCGAACAAAAGAATAATTTGTAACATAGGTTCTGCATAGAATTACTTTTCAAAATATTTTGTGAACTGCATTATATGCGTTTAGGGTAGTATTTAATGAATAGTATGCACCAACCGTGTGCAACACAGAATGCAACGCGTTTCCTGTTGGACAGAACAATTTCAAACGTTTTAACGCGCAGTGCACTCGAAACGAACGCACTGATGACGATTTGTCTTCGTTTCTCGGTTACGGGGACAATTTTCCGCTCGTTGTCGCTGTATCGCGAAAATCGGGGATCATTCGAGCAGAAATTGAAAATTTCACGAACGATCGGGCGCGTTTCGTGGGTTCGACGAAAAAAAAGAAAAAAAAATTCGAGGACCGAGCTATGAATCGGTGGCCTACATGCGAGTACGTAGGGAGTGCAATAATAAAACGCGTGGGTAATTAGAAATTACACGTGAAGAGATCCTCGTGTACGATCCCTGCATAATTGGGACCCTTAATTATTCGACTCTCGATCAGCTCTTAGTACCTCTGCTCCGAAGGTTCTGCGGAAATTTGTAGAAAGAGTAATCTTGCGCGAGGTTCGTCGATTCGACGCTTTAATTTCGATCGTTGAAAATTCTGCTCATTGGCCATTTTTGCTGAATTTTATTCTGATTTATTGTATCGTTATAAAACAACCGATAAAAAGAATGCTCGATTCAGTGATAAATTGAGAGCTTAGATCTTTTCCTTCGACTTTTTCATTGCTTTATAATAATACAATAAATCAGAATAAAATTCAGCAAAAAAGTGGTGTAGAGCGAATCGTGAAATTTATTTAAAGATTATAAAATTGACACTCGAAAGTTGTGAACAAAGTGCTTATCGAAACAGACAATTTGTATAAGTTGTAAACAATCTACACATCAAATTTACAAACCACCACCGCCATAACGACGCGCAATTCCAACTATTCGCCAGCGACAGCATAATGCCCCTGTTCCGGCGACATTTCGCGGCCGTGCACGAGCTGACACGCGCGCGTATCGAGCCGTGTCGCATATTTATGCACATTACTCATGTAACCTTGCGCGTATCAGCCAGGAACGCGCCTTAAGCGCACCATATTTCCCCGGTTTTTGATTAATGGTCCCCAGCTCGACCGGGCCATTAGCGGGGCAGGGACGCGGTAAAAAGCTCGTGGTCGACGATAATTATGCGTTCACCATGGCGAAGTTCAGACGCGAGGAGAAACAAGAACCGAAGTGAACGTTGGTGTCCCAATGGCGATTCGTTTTGCCGCGTAATACTTCGGATTGTGCGCGCGAACTTTGGCGCTGACCGGGATTTTGTTTCGTCCGATTTTTTCTTTCTTTCTTTTTCTTTTAACCCTCTATAAAAAATATTATAATTTACTACAGTTTCACAAATGAATTTAAACGTTAAAAATGAATAATGGTTACAAGGTTTCTTGGTTTCTTTCATTAATCTCGGTAGACATATTTTTCGATCTCAGAATTTTCTTGGAGCGAGGATTTTAATTCATATCGATAGCAAGGTGTACTATACGTAGAGAAGTTTAAGATTAAGCGATCCGGAGCTGGTTCTTTCATAAACAGTTGAGATTCTGTATTTAATATTTTTCTAAAGATAGTTTCACTGGAANATTTATTACCTCTTTGTATAATAGTTGGAAATAAAAATAGGATTTTTCTGCATAGAATTACTTTTCAAAATATTTTGTGAACTGCGTTATATGCGTTTAGGGTAGTATTTAATGAATAGTATGCACCAACCGTGTGCAACACAGAATGCAACGCGTTTCCTGTTGGACAGAACAATTTCAAACGTTTTAACGCGCAGTGCACTCGAAACGAACGCACTGATGACGATTTGTCTTCGTTTCTCGGTTACGGGGACAATTTTCCGCTCGTTGTCGCTGTATCGCGAAAATCGGGGATCATTCGAGCAGAAATTGAAAATTTCACGAACGATCGGGCGCGTTTCGTGGGTTTCGTGGGTTCGACGAAAAAAAAGAAAAAAAAATTCGAGGACCGAGCTATGAATCGGTGGCCTACATGCGAGTACGTAGGGAGTGCAATAATAAAACGCGTGGGTAATTAGAAATTACACGTGAAGAGATCCTCGTGTACGATCCCTGCATAATTGGGACCCTTAATTATTCGACTCTCGATCAGCTCTTAGTACCTCTGCTCCGAAGNAAGTGTAATCCAGATTTAATAAACTATTATATATTATTCCTACAATTATCCTGTGTATAGTTGAAATTCCTACAATACGTTTTAATAATGTGTGACAGAAATGCAGTAGAATTATGGTTAAAAGGTTACCCGAGAACTCTGTATAAATTAGTAGCACACTATTTTATTTAACATAGAAATGGGACTGTGTGACATTTTAAAGTAATAATGTAATACCCGGTGCTTATCCACGCGCAGGTATTATAATTGTAGATCGAGCTCTGTCAGGGTTACAGTTAATAACAGCGTATCTTTTCATCGCTGATTCTTATCCTTCGCACGATACTAATACCGTAAATATAATTCTTATTGTTATAATAATTCTTACCGACGGAGGGATTGAATAATAATAACGCTCGAGATTCGGCCGGAAATTAATCGCACGTTTGTTACCTTTATTCGGTAGCTGATGTACGGAGAAACTTATTGCGAAACATCCATCGATTCCCGCAATAAATTTCCCCGTTACCGTTACTTTCCCAACGGTACAGTTCGCAAGGATTCGAGCTCGGTATCTCTCGGCCATTGCACGTTTTAAAACGAGAGATGAGCAACGCAATAACTCTTACCGCGAAACAACACGAAGGAAGATGTCGCGAGCTGAAAGCGAGGCGTCCTGCGGGGACACGCGATTTACATATTGTTCCGTTGAAAAGCGAATAAATTCCGCGACGTCTTGGCGTATTTTCACGCTTATCAAACGAAAGCTTCGAACGGTGCAACGAATCGCGTGTACTCTGAATCGTTTCCAGTGTTATTTAATATTTAACGGCGGTCATTAATAGCTGGTAGAAACCTAATGACGATATTAACGAGTGTTTGTGTTACGTTTAATAGAGGTTCCCATGGGGAAACGATTTTTTACGCGGCGCGGAAAGGAAGAATCGAACTGCCTTTAATTACGATCATCCGGCCAATTAGCCCGCTCCCATCGTGTCATGCATTATTAATGGGCGCTTAATGGACCGATAAATTGTTTACGACGGGTGGTCATTTTTGGAGCAGCCCCGTTCCTGGCGATCTCTGAAAAAATTGCATTAATTCTCTAATTGGTCTCTGAAAGAGAGAGAGAGAAAAAAAAGAAAAAAATTATAAAATATCTCCAAACCTATCAATTATAATTGGTTATCGAAAATTATAAAATTAGCGAAGAATATCGAGGGTACGAAGTACAGAAAATAATTAATTCACGGATTAAAAAATATACAACCGTTTTAAACCTACAGATTATATCTCGTGGTCGAAAATTTCTAAATTTGTAGAGAATGTCCATCCAGATTGAAAATTTCATAAAAAAAAAAATAAAAAAATAAAAAATAAAAAATAAAATAATCGGTGGACAATTTAAACTCCATTACCATAAACTCTTCAGGCTCTAACCAGATAGAACTTCAACCTTCCTCGTTAATCTCCCCTCGTAATCATGAAAATGCTTTTTCTCCCCCACAATATCGGGCTGGTTGCGGTAAAAGGCCAGCCGGCTAGGCAACAATTACGCACATGTTCGTTATGTTAATTTTACGAGCATTTCTCCAGCGCCTGGTTGCATCGGGCGTGCGCAGGTTGGAGCTCAAGGACGACGGGTCCGGAACAAGGCCACGAGCTGCAATCGTGGCGACTATTAAACACATTCAACTGGGAAACCGTTATGTATCGCTGTCGTTGCCTCCCTGGAACATTCCTCGACGACAGAGAAATGTTTCCCTCTCTGGTGGTCGCTCGTAAAAGAACGACCAACCCGTCTTGAATGTTTCTAGCTTACTGCTGATTGTTTCGAGGAACAATACACTCGAACTCTCAGAATATTTGCGTTTAATGAATCTCTATTACTCGAATAAGACATTATCCTCGATTCGCTCTATGGCCGTGTAGATTAAAATTTACATACTCGTATATTTATATTTAAAAAGTTTCACTTTTATCTCTTTAGTATTGTATTATTACATTTTATCGGTATACCATTGTATCGACATCGATCAAGTCGCACTTTTAACTCTTTTATATTCCTTAATTATTTTCCAATGCAATCGTGTTTCTTTTTCTTTAAGAATTTCCTGACTTTAAGCAAATTTCCTCAAAATTAGGAAACCTTTTTAAAGAAACGAGAGCACGAACGTGGCAAATGCAATCCCAATGACCATAGCAGAGCTAGAGCGAGCACAGCGACGGCTGCAAAACCAATTACGCGATTTCCCATGGCGACGAGCGTGTTAATAAACCAGCATAGTAAGTGGCTCGTTACAACGCGACAAATAAAGAGGGTCGATAGACCAGTACAAATCGTTCTAATAAATTCAGTCGATCCGGCCGCGACACTGTACGCTTCAATTTCCAAGAACTCGAACGCGTCGTGCGCCAAGTGTTCATATTTCCGGCATACGTACAATCCGAAGCCATTGTGCCGAATTAAACGCACGATCCATTTAACTTTCGCGAAGAAAACGATTCACAACTGCGTTCGAGAGAACGAGCAACAATCGCTGGCTCCTCGTTATTCCGGCAAGACTGTCATTGTGTCTGCTGAATCTTTGCCATCCGCCATTCACGAGAGAATTTTTGAAAATGGTCAGGGAACCTTGGGTCTGAATTCAATGGATCCCTTGTGCGTTGAACCATTGTTGTTGGTTGAGAGTAAAATGGTCTATGTTCAAGAGTTTTAATTTTTTTTTCCTTGTTTTTTTTATTCTGAAGATTGCGACTTAAAAAACATTGATCGTTTGTACTATATTCCCATTCGTCGTTTGGAAAATGTTTTTTTGTTCTAATTGAAGTCTGAAAGAATTTTAATTAATTTCGTTTTCGAAGAAAACATACATTTTTATGATTTTTAATAAATTCGCGTAAATTTTGGTTATTGGTATACGTAGTATTTAATCTTAGCAGTGTCGAAGAAATCTGGCGACGATTTGGGAACACGATTCATGAATTTAATTGTAGACTTCGAAACGTGTTCGAAGAAGTCCGATTTCGTGATAGTAGAATTGTTTTTGCGACTCGAAGCCGTGTTAATGATGTTGCTCTGCCGAGAAATCTCGGAACGATCGCTAATTACTCGTGCAACTACACGACGGACCTCTCGCGGTTCTGATCTCGCAATCGCTAAAAACCCGAGTGGACGATGGATCTTAATCGCTTCTGCAGACGTTCCTTGCGCGAAAATATAGATAAAAGTATTTCATATCTAGATCAGAATTTCAATCAAATCCTTCGAACGCAAAAATTAATAATCCAAATTGTAAACTCCAATTATTATCGTAACGTCAGTGTTCGAAAGTGGGACGTATGAATTGAGTTTGAATTTTCTACGCGCGATTAAGTCGTGGCAAATCGAGACATAATCGAGACAGATCAAAAGTTGAATGGGATCGACGGGAGGATTCCGAACAAGCGGAACCTGACAATGGTACGGGTTCGTTCGATCGGTTTCATCCACGTGCGAATCATTTGCCTTCCAATTTCAGATGCAATCGGTCATCAGGATGACAGGGCAATGATACATGCGCGCGATGTTCGTTCCTAATGCTGTTTACCGGTCGACAACGAGATTGCGAGCGATCCCATCGCGCTGATTACTCGTTCCCGTTGATTCTCATGATTGGTGGCACGCTTTGCGACACGCTTCCAACTATCTCGACGATCTAGATTTTTTTATTACAAAGTTCTACGCTCACAAATTTTTTTAGCGAAACGATGCATTTATCATTCTTGTTACGTTTAATTCACCTCTTAACTCTTCGAGTTCTTCAGCATCCCGCATTCTTAACACCAAAACCGACCATAGATATTCGAAAAAAAATAAAAAAATACGTAATACAAGAGAAAAATCTTCAACCACATATTTCACAGAAGATCGTGGAAAATACTTTAAAATCCACCCTTAAAAATTCATAGAATTTCTATGAGAAACCAGGAACAGTCGTTTGACCGTTTTGGAAGCGTTAGGTTTAATTATAGCAGTTTTGTATTAAGCTCACCTTTTTAAGGTGAAAAAAAACCACACCTTAAACTCTTCTCTGATTACAACGAAGAAAGAAACTGTGAACAATTTTCTAATCCTCTCATCTTTGACGATTTTTATCAACGTAAATGTTACGCATACTCCGAAGCAATCTTATCGTTAGTACTTGACGGAAACGACGTCTTGGATTCGCTGACGCTGCCTCGACTTTCTTTTTTTTTTCTCGTCTCTCGTTTCACGGTGTCCTGGCGGTCGCTTAACCGCGGCCATTGTTTCGCGTCGAGGGTTACAAGGTGGAGAAAAAAAAGGGGGGAAAAAACGGTGAAAACTCGAGGAAGGATAAGGAGGAGGTAGAAGGGAAGTGGTAGTCGAGCTTCCAGATAGAATAACTTCGTTAAGCAGGCCGCTCGACTGTATTAACGCGAGGGTAACTTTTCCAGAACGGACCAAGGTGCGAATTTCGCGAAAACCGGTAGTAAAAAAGTCTCTGCTACCTTCGGTTTCCGTTTCGAACTGAATGCGTAGTTGCTCCAATTTTTTTTTTTCTCTCCCTTTTTTATTGTTACTTAAGAATGGTCGGGGGTGTTGGGTGCTTGCAACGGAAGCGTGAAAAGTTGGTGTAAACGTTGAGGGAAGTTTGGAAACACTTTGGCTCGTGCTACATTGTTGCAAGAGAAAATCGAGTAAATACTTTAACCTACGGTGCTTGACTAATTTACAAGCAGCTAAGGTTTTTACGCTTCATTTTTTAAGCACGTAAAAACTTCGTGCCTCTGCTCTACCGGTGAATAAAAACTTCGATCACAAAGCGATCGCGTTAACAAATATTTTACTAATTCTGCTTTCGAGATCCGGTTTAATAATTAGAAGAGTAATTAAATGACACGTGTGCGCGAGCAACGAGACGTGGGAAGAACTGCTTAGAAACGTATTGAGAAGCAAGGCAGGCACCGGGACCGGTGAACGTAAAGAACAAGGAAGACGGAGGAATAGGGACGAAGAAGAACGTGTCAGCCAACAGGGAACGGCAGGAATTCCGTTAATTGAACACCCAGCAGATCCCCGACGGATGTGAACGGTTGCATTCGACGCTCGGATAACTCTGGATCCAACTTTAATCAAATTACATCCATGACTCGGTGTTTTCGCCACGCCAGAACCTTTCTGATCCTCGGGCTGAGCCACTTGGGTGCCGTACCAAGAACACCGCCACGAGCGGGTGCTGCGAGACGTCGGGCCTTTTAATTAAAAATTCTACCCCGATCGAGAGATGGATCTCCCCGATTGTCTGTTGCAGACTGCTCGTTTCCGCGACTCGGTTGATATTCGTACGTTTCGAGACCCGAATTCGATCATTTTCAATCGCAGTTTTGGACGGAGGATTTGTTTTCCGAGCAAAAAGAAGGAGTCGGCAGGTAGAATTCGCAGTAAAGTTAAATTCCTTGTCTGGCATTCTTCTGCTCTGGATTCTTGGAGTAATTTCGAAAGAATTCCTTGGGCATAGAATTCGCTGTCACTTGGGATTAAAATTCTTTACGAATGCTACCTTTTCCCCGTGAAACGCGAACAATTCCACGACACAATTTTTTACACCAAAATCCAATCCTCTAGAGTCATTGAAACATCCATTCGACACGCAGGATTTGTTCATTATCCTCGATACCAAGCGTCATTTCCTCGTGCAACTGGAATATTGCAGTTCTAGGAACGAATTAGAGTACCAATTCTTCGGTCGCGTCCGGGACTAATTAATCGCGGATCCATCAGCCAGATGAAATGGCATTGTGTGAGATTAGAAAGTAAGTGGATTTCGCGATACAAATCTCCTTGTAATTAATTGCTGAACGATCCGTGCACACGAGCCGAGGGAATGGACGGACAAGGGTGCACGATTATTATTTAGTTAATCTGATTAGCAGAGCGCCTAGTCAGTTGCGATCAGACACCGGATATTTTACGAGATCAACGCGGCCAGACGTTTCAGCGTGTCTGTATCTAATTAAATATCCGGCTCTAACGAATGATCGGCGAGCACCCGTCCAATTATTCCCGACAGAACAATTCGAAGATTACGCGTTCTAATTGAAACCTCCGCTCCCGGAGATTCCCACGTCGAGTTTGTACGAAGAGTCTAATGATTACCGATATGTTTATCAAGATGTTCGATCTGATCGCTGCGTTCTGGATCAACGAACGTTTCTTCGAAGAATGGGGACCGCGGTGAAAGGAATCCATTCAGAGCGAAAAGAATTGAATCGCGATGGTTGAAAAGATTCGAGAAAATTAAAATTCAAAGTGTCCGGTATAAGAATTGAATAATTACGCGTGGTGTAAAGTTTGGAATAAAATCTGTTCGTTCCGGGAAACAACTTCGAGAAAATCGAGTTTGAAAATCCAACGGACAAGGGTGATTATGTTTCTGTGATTAAGAGTACGCGATGAAACGAAATGTTCACTTTGTAAGTGAAGTATTTGATTAACTTATGAATATGTAAATTCATATTTTTGAGAACGTGGTAAAAAAAGAGAAGTACAACTTCGGTAGAAAATTAATTCGTCATATTCTATGCATTCTCTGCAATTCTGTACCTTCGAATTTCCTGTAATTGTATAAAAAAATCCGCAGTTTGTTTACGAATATTAAATTCGCCAACCATGTGTTTGTCCAATGAACTTCCAAATTTAATTTTCTCCGCGACGAAGCGCGAGCGAAATAATATTCCACATTTTTTAGTCGTATCTTAAAAATAAAATATATTCCCGGTTGCATAGTATTCTGTATTTTTACTTTGCTACGAGATATTCGGGAAATTAGCAAGTTTCGCAACTTGGAGAAGCCCTCGGGAATAGTTAGCAGTGTTGGAGCAACACAGCATCGATCATCCTGTGTTACAATTAGACGTTGCCGATGACTATGGCCCCTAATGACTGCGCGCATCCGCTGGAACATTAAACGCGATGCACGCGACGTGTCCGGACGTCCCGGGACGAGGGTCAAAACCGAGTCGGGACATTGTTCGGATGGTTTCGAGCGGTTCCATGGGTGACAAGTCTCAAACCACGTCGAATAGTTTCATAGTTGGGTAATGAACGTTACAAATCCCCGACAGAAGCTGCATCGTGTTGTTTCCCCGAGATTTATTACGCGTGTTATGCTTAATTATTTTGGCGAGCGGATTATTCGCTGATTACGAGATGGTTGATCTTATCGAGATGAAATTGAGCGTGGGTAGAAGCGTAGGTTGTTTCAGATTTATAATTCGTAAAGCTTATAGAAAGATCGTACGTTAGCTTAATACAATTGAAGTCAAATAGTAGTTTTAATTTTCAAAATGGAGTATCGATGACGGAAAGAGTTATCCAAAGGATAAATGCAATGGAAATAAAAAGTTTTTCTCTAAATACTTATGTTCTTTAATTAGAAATCTTTTTTTTATGAGATTCTACGTTCCATTTCCAGGAGAATAAATTTTTATAGTCGCATAAAGTGAACGATAAGAAGTTTAATGAATTGGTACATAAATGTTAGGATAAATATAATGACACGCAAATATTTTTTACAGCTCCTGTATGTAATATATAAAATCAAGGAACTGAAGAAATTTCACCAGTAATTGAATTCCTAGCACCCTACGCTGTAACATACATATATTTCTGATACCACCTACACAATATTAAGCCAGCTCATGCCGACATAAATCATCCCAACCTACACACCATATTTCACAAGTCTTACGCAGTCAAACGTTCCAACCTGATCTCCACACCTTCTTCAAACTCCTTTCTCCCAAAACGCAACGCCTCAAGTTTCTTGACTATCGTTCATAATTATTCGTACGACTTCAACAATTTTACGAACGTCGTTCAACAATTTTTATTTACGTACAGTTTCAACCAATCCACAATAAAAGGGACAACTATATAGAATTCTCTGCCTTTCACATTGACCCACTCTCACCCTACACTCAAAAATCTACTTACATTCATAATAAAATCTAGGTAAAATGTAAAACTCTCATTCGAATAATTATAAGTGGTATTGCATATTATCACAGCTCTCAAAAAACAAAAAACAAAAAATTACAGAAGCTATACAATTCCCGTTCTTTTTATTAAACAAAACCAACCGTTCTCCATTGACACGGTACAGCAGCACTTTCGAGTGTTTCAATGGAGAACGAAATTACTCGACAGGTCGAGTCGGAAGCGCGACGGCTCGAGGTAAATAGAATATTTCTTTCTTCGCGAGCTCCTTCGCGGGAGCTCTATAAATCCAAACCCGATGGACGGCCTCGGCTGAAACGCGCTATTGCATTATGCCGGGCGTCTCGCGCGCAATAAAACGTCGCTCCACCTAACACAGAGAAAGAACGTGGAGCGATCTCGCGAACATAAATTACAGAGTTGGAACGTTGACACCGAGGCCCGTAATATCGGCCGTGCCTCTCTTCTCAGTTGTCGAAAAGAAACAACGCTACCGTGAATCGTCGATTACGCAAATGTGGGGGCGAATCTAAACGTCCTATTTCCTTGGTCTTTTTCTTTCTCTTTTTTTTTTATAAGATTATTAAATAATTTATACTTAGATACTTTGTTTAGGAGAGCGAGATGTTGATTTTTATATCGTGCAATTTTTATACAGGCCGGTTTTTTATTAATTTGGTTCAGAACTTAGTTTCACTGTTGTACCTTGTCTCTGCGCAAACATTTGTAATTATTTTATTATACTACCTAAATTGATTAATTATTTTCTCCATAATAATGAGGTTTAACTCGTTACACTGTAATTAATTTCGTCGCTAATTCTCGGCCAACTCGGACTTGATTTATTAATTCTTAACTGGTGAAATTGTGTCTGTCTGACATATCATAGGGCTATTCTACTTAAACAGTCAATTTTTTTATTTCTTTGGAATCTTTCTTGGAAATTTGGTATTGATAAAATTTGATACGAAAGAAAAATAACTACGCAACTAGCTTCTCTATTTTAATATAAGAAAACATCGAAACAGACAAGCATTTCTTTAAAAGTTTTATGGAGTTCTTCAAACTTTGCCTCGTCCAGTTAAGAGTTGGCTAAATGAAATTTGACGTCAAGGGTTACTTAAGACTGCTGGGGAAAAGATAATGTTGTTGCATCTTTGGTGATCTCATGGTGCAAAAGATTAATAACAATAATATTGATTTGTATCGATAATAATTATTTTATTGGCACTGGAGATATCAATGTATTCGTATCGGTGAACGGATAATAAAAAGTGGATAAGGGGATGCTTTTTCTACTTTAATATAATCGTAATTGATCTTCTTCCGCCTTCGAGACGAGTTTATGAAATTCTGAGTCCGCATACCGTTATCACCGCGATGATACTCGAAGCCGAGGAGAACACGTTAGCGAAATTCCACGTGAAAATTCTAAATGGCTCAACGACGCCAGCGATGATTTATGCGGTCTCGTGGCCATCGTGAAGTAAATCCTAATCTAGATTTCCTATCCAAGCGTCCACTGAATCGATCATGAATAACAATTTCGTAAAGAACAATCTTCGCGTCGAATTTACGCTTAAATTGCAATATTTCTTGGAATAAAGTCACCAAGGAAACCCGAACCAGTGACATAACAACAAGATCTTACTATCAAGAACCCACGAGCGAACTTTCGAAACCTTCTCACGAATTTCCCCATTCCATCGCCGTCATAGAAAACTCCTTTCTTCTCAAGGAAGAAGCTCGAGTGAAAGGGAAGAAAGAGGAGGAGCTGAGTTAAAAAAAAAAAAGAAAAAATTCTCAAGAAATCTCATCGCTTCAAATACTTTCTCACGAATCGGATCTTTGCCGATTAACAGATTCGTGTTAGTCAATTGGCTATCGAATTGCACCGTTTAAGTCGTATTAAATTCATCGAGTACGAATCTGAAGAGTGCATTAAACTTGCAACACCGCGTTTAACGTTGAATAATACTAGGACACGACCGTTGAATAGGCCTCGACGTCCTTTCACTCGGCTCGCTTAATTCCATCCGACGAGCGACAAAATGGACCAGTTGTTGGATTTCGAGNCTCATCGCTTCAAATACTTTCTCACGAATCGGATCTTTGCCGATTAACAGATTCGTGTTAGTCAATTGGCTATCGAATTGCACCGTTTAAGTCGTATTAAATTCATCGAGTACGAATCTGAAGAGTGCATTAAGCTTGCAACACCGCGTTTAACGTTGAATAATACTAGGACACGACCGTTGAATAGGCCTCGACGTCCTTTCACTTGGCTCGCTTAATTCCGTCCGACGAGCGACAAAATGGACCAGTTGTTGGATTTCGAGATCCCGCAAGGCTCCTCGAGCGGCTCCTTTCACACGCCGTTCTCTCGAGATCCTCTTCTTTCTCGAGACGAACTCGCTTGCGATTCCAATGTAAAATAATCATGCCGGGCCCTTTCGGTCGGTCGTTCGACGGTGTCACGATTCTATCACTACCGGTTGGTCGATAGGGAAGTTTCTACCTCGGTCGGAGGTAAAAGTTTATTCTGACGCAAGGGTCGACAGGAATTTTACAACGAGCGTAAAAGTTCAAGATGCTCCATAGTGTGGAGTTGTTGAGTTTTACAGCCTGTATTCCGGCGCACGAGAATTCGTCCCCTTGTGCCACGGAAGAATGAAAAAGTCGTTTGCTGGTGGAACGTGTCAGGTGTGACGCGGTCGTTTGGATTTGGTAGCGTGTTGAGTGAAATTTTCTCGAAGTAAATCCAGTTGGATGATACACTTAGTTGTGGCGAAATTAAAGTATATCACTGCGAGGTGAATGTTGGCTTGGAGAAAGGACTGGTGATTCAGATCAATTGAAAAGCAGGGAATCTTCTATAAAATTTTATGCCGCGAAGATGGTCTGAATAACGGACTGCTAGTTTATTTTAATCTCTCTCGTTTAATTCGGTAACGTTCGGTGTCCAATTCGGATGATACCGATTTAATAAACTCAGTTCATTTTAATTTTTAATATCTTGCAAATAATGCAGCGTCATAAAGATAAGTCATTGGATATTATTAGGTAAAATCGGAAATGTTAATTTAGCAGATCGCAGACACCGTTTCTTCTCTCGTCCAGTGCTTCTCCGTTTCTCTCCCGACAGCGATCCATGATCGTTTCCGAAATATGCGTTTTGGTGAACCAACAGCAGTGCGCTGCATTGTATACACTGTGACCGAGCCTCGGTAATGATTTGTCAACCGCTGCAGAACGCAAACGTGCGCGCGATCGTCCGATTCCACTGCGGGTTTTCACGGACAAACGTGGTAATCGCCCGTTTCCGCGATCCGGCGCTGTCCGTGCGCTTTTCACCGGTAAAATGTGCAAAATGCACTCCTTTCGAACGTTTACATACATTCTCGGTTGCCCAAAAGCAACGTTATACGAGTATTTTTTTTTTTTTTTTCGTTCGTTTGCAGCTTTCCGCAGAACTCGTACGGTTTCTCCTTCAACGAGATAATTAAGGGAGAAACTTTTTTATACGAGGTAGAAGCTTGATGGTTATAATTGAATACAAATATCAACGTCACGTTTTTCCCCGGAACATGCGATAAAACACTATTATCGCTGTTTATACGGATATATCGTCGAGTTTCATCTTTTATTTTACGTTCGGTCGCAATGTTTAACACGCTAAGCGCCACCGTTGTTGGTTTTCGAGGACTGACGGTATCAGCTTCAAAAAATAATACCATAAAATTTATTATCGAGTTCTATTAAATCGCATTAAACAAAGATACGATTTTTCTCTGCAGGCTTTTACAATTTTCTTCTTAAATTTTTAACTATTTTGCGATTCAAATATTTTTCAATTAATATCGCAGCGCACAGGCAAAAGTCGACCGAAGTCGGCGTGGCGTTTAACGCGTTAACTGAACGCGAACGAAAAGACTCTCGAAAGTTCTTTTAAAAAGAGAGGAAACGAGAATGAAATAAAGGTAATCGACCATCGAGGGTGCAAGAGGAAAACGGGATTTTTAATAAAGTGCAGAAGGGACACGGAGTTTTTCATAAGGTACGAGGAAAAAGGCATGCTCGTTTTACTCTCGACGAGAAGAAGGAGAAAAAGGAAAGAGTAGAGAACGAGTGGAGGCAAACAGAGACGTAATCTTATCCACAAAAGAATCGTCCTTTCACGCTTGGAATTTCTCGAGTTCTCTAAAAATCGTCGAAGGTTGCTTCTTTGCTCGCCAGTATTTTAACTTCTCGACCCTTTGAGCTTTCACCGATGAAATTCGATCGACTTCGACCGATCGTCGGCCTCCCTTTTTTGCGACTGGACAAAATTTAATTAGACGATATGTAAATGAACGAGCCGGGAAAAGGTTTGTCCTTTTGCTGCGAGTCTTTGAACGTAAATTGCCGTCAGAAGTAGCGGCGCGATAAAATGCTAAAGAGGACATGCATTATACATCAGAGCGTCCCGCGGAACGCATCTTTACGTATGTAGTGCGTCATGCAAATTATTAAACGCAAAGCCTCTGTGAAACTACCGGCTTGCCCTCGCATTTCCATGGTCTACTCGAAGATAGCGTAAACGACGAAACTAATATACCTCCTGATAGTCTTCCGGGGACATAATTGCGAAAACTGGAGATCGCGTTTAAATTTCTTTCTTTTCCCGAAAGGAAAAATATTCCGAAAAATAAATTCTCGCTACTTTATTACTTAGCTTACAAAAACATAAAAATGGTATATTACTTCTGATAAAACTCTTGCTTTATCGTACTGAAATTAAAATTTTAAGTCCCAAAGATATATAAAATACCGTGTCCATACGAACTTCGACTTCTTTGTTGCAGAAGGATATAAAGTTTTAAGAATGAAAACTGTGAACTTAAAATTCTCTTTCCCTTTCAAGCAAAGGCAAGAAAAAAGAGAGAGAGAGGAACGAGCACGCATGCCACTCGAGCTCTTTTCCCAGTTGCATCGAGACGGAACATGCCACGATTTAATTCGAACTCGAAACGCGTGCACGACGCTCTAGATTCGCGGTTACGACGAAGGGAACGAGTACGAGGGCTCGAAAGCACCGACGACACCGTGTCTCGTTCGTGGAACGTCTAAGAATCCACCTCATCGCCGAGCGCCAGCGTGAACATTTACAGAAACCCTTAACGTTTACACCTGGAGCCTCTTATCGGTTCCAGAAGGCCCTAAAAGGCGCCAGTCGAAGCGACAGACGCCTCGTGTCGTTAATTGCAACCGCAGAGGAAATCCGGGACGCGTTCGAAGCTGATTTTCCATGTTAATGTTCGTCTAATCGAATCAGCCCTCGCGTCTGGGGGACGAAGAACGTGCGTTCTCGGTGAAATTCCCCCGACGAGAGTGGAATTAATTGGGTGGCTCTCTGTTTGGCAAAGAATTCGTAGCTGTGATCGCGAGCGTGTTACACGGTGCGCGGGAAAGACGCGACCGAGATTCGAGAGTTTAATTAAACGTCGAGTTACATTCGGCCTCGGAACGATGATATTATTGCCTAGACGCGCCGGTCGCTACGTTAATGAGTTTTACTCGCCGTCCAGAGAAAGAGCCCGCGTCTACGTTTCAATTTTGACATCCTCCGAGATGGTGATTTATTAAAATGATATCTCGAGCTTCGCTTTAACCGCGTCGATCCGTTCCTCGGCGGGAGGTTTCTGTTGCTCCGAGTGAGATTCATCGGAGAGTTATTCGTTTTCCTGGGTTTCTATGGTGACGCGATTTTATGTAACGCGACAAGTGTTAGAGGAATAAATCTCGAATGGAAAATAGTCTACCATTTTCTTCTTTTTCTTTTTTTTTTTATATATTCCTCTACCGCTTTTTATATTTATTACCATTTCCTGAATGGCTGATACTTTGAAAAGATTTTTTACATTCCTGGAATTTAAAGTTTCGATCATCCTGATATTAAATCTCGAATCTTGAAGAATATTCTGCATAAAGTTTTGCGAACTCTTTTCAGAGCAGAGGTGATATAAAATTGGCGTCCGCGAGTATTTTATCATTTTATGAGAAGTTCGAAACAATGATTAAATATTCTGTATAATTAAAATATAAATTTACAGTCGGAACAAATTAATTGCACGTCCAAAATGTGGACCATCGATTGGATATCTCTGACGAAACGTTGTTCGGTATCTTGGAGATGAAACGGACTCGGTGAACGGCGCGCGATTGAAAATGTCCATTCGACGCGTGTGTTGCAACGTCCGGTTCGTTAAGTAACCTGAAAAGTGAACGGGGAGTCCGAATCGACGGTCACCTTTCACGAATCATCCTCGCGTCCCCGTTCGATCTCGAAACCGCGATTACGCTGCAAATGTGGCGGAATCCGGGAATGCGGTTGAGAATCGGGTTCACGGATCTTACGGAGCGATCGTCGACCGAGTTCTGACGCGCCCTGTTCGAGAATGGTTCCGGTACCGTGAATTCGAATTCAAGTTTTTAGAACATCACTTTCTTCTCGTTCTTCGATGCTTTCTGTTTGCTTTCGACGTTAGTCTCCTTAGCGGTTTCTTGAAGTCTTTTCTTCTCTCTCGTGTTTCATAATTTAGGAGCGAGGTTAGCTTGAATTTGTGTAAGAAATGAAAGCGCGGATAAAAAAGTTCCATATTAATTAAGGTCATCTTGCTTAGAGTTTTGAGAACTGTTGAAATCTGAGATAAAAACAGGCATGGAATATTCCAATTTACATTTTTTATTCCTCCGGTATTTTATTTGCAACGTTGTACGGAGGCCTTTGTACCAAACGAGAATGAGCATTAAATAACGCAGCTTAACTTTTCGGGTTACACCATCATGATTCTCAGCCTCTCGGTTATAGAGTTTTGTTTTCCAATTCCTATACGCAAACTAGTAGCTGTCAGCAATTACGATATTCCTCTTCTTCAACTCGAACGAGGTGCTTATCGCGTTACACGGGCTGCCATTAGCCGGGCCACGTCAGACATCGTATTACGCTACTTGGAAATTCCAGCTGCCGGAATTAGCGAGTTTCGTCAAACTTGCGTATTCATGGAAATACTAACGACCCCGCCATTCAGACGACCCCCGTCACGACGTCATTATCGACTCCGTTGCCACAAGCTCGTGTTCCGCCGGAAACGATCGTCGATTCTGATCAAACTTTTCAACGTTCCCGCCAAAATACTCCGCGGATGCGCCGATAAACATCGCCCAAAACACGTTTCAATCGCGAAACTTTGTTTATTCGTGTTTCGAGGCAGAGAACCTCCGGGGATTAATCGATTCAGCTGAAGCTCGATAAATTGTCCGCGACAATGTATTTAATAAAAAATAAATACCGTCAATTTCTGTTCGATTATTCCATGTGGTTGGATATTTAGTTTCATTTAGTTTGATAAATTAATTCTTATTTTTGATAAACGAGAATCCGGAGGATCTATTAAATGTACCTTGTGATTCGTATAATTCGATGAACAATTCTCGGTTAATTACGCTATTCCGGTGGTGTAATTTTACCAGCATCTCTGGCAAACATTGCCCAGAGTCACGAGATTAGACGAGTTTAGATGTAATCTTTTGTAATTACATTTAGCTGGCTGGCTTTTGTAACCTGTTTTCAAGCACCGTCTTATTGCACAGAACACGTGTGTAATAAACTCATTTGTAACTGGTTGCTAAGCAAACCAGTCTGGTAATTACCTCGATCTCATTCAATCCAATAAATCATAATGGATCAACCTCCTGCAAGCAGCACCTCGCTATTGTAACACGAACGACTTGGCTCGTTAACGATCGCACTCAACAATTTTCCTTAAACCTTTCTGCAAGGTTGATACAATTTTCAAGGCTCTTTTACAAGTTTCGAACATTTATGTCGAATTTGTTCGCTGATTTTTTGAAACAGTCACCATCCGACGGTTCCGCGACATCGCCAGGTCGTCATTATTGATACCATAGACGAATCGAACGAAGTTCAAGCCTCGTTTATCGAGGACACGTGAAATTTGGCCCGCGTCCAAATGACTATGACGTTTTCTCTCCCAAAGTATTATAATTACTAAAAGTGGATTAATTGCTGATCCTCGAGTCACGGTTTCTATGACGATACTATTAGGAACTTTTGTCAAATTAAGTTTCCTATTATTATTCACGATTTTATTATAAAGAAGATAAAATATAGGAGAAAAGGACGAGAAATAGGGGAAGAAAATGAGATAAAAATTTGGCGAAGCATTTGACTGGACGAAAGAAAAAAAAAGAATTACAGTAACTCAAAGATATACGTGCATTGACAAAATTAATTCGAAGTTCAATTAAATTTTGTACGATAAAGAAAAATGAAAGTTCTATCGAATTCACGTTCAACGACGATTGAAATTTCATCGCGCCTAAGAAGGACGCATTCTTCTCGGCTCCAGAAACGGACTCCGATCGAGCGGAATCTGCCACGAGCGATATTGTGCAACGGTTAATCGACGCGCCGATGACTCGCGAGAGGCTCATCCACGGTGAAAGGATAATTCTAACGCCGCGATTCGACCGAAAGCTCGGCCACAATGTAACCGAGCATCTCCGGTGAAAGGTAATAACGCGAGTTCGCCGCTACTTTTTTCCCTTGGTCGCACGAATCGATCTCGACGCGGCTAGACGGTAATTTGGAGCTGCACGCAGAGAAAGCAGCCTCGCATTTCTCTTATCCGTGCCGTGAAAATCACAATAAGATCGCATCATCTACCTTCATCAAGATAATAGCATTACGATGACAAGAGAAGCGATCACTTTCATTCTTAATCCTTTCGCTGCGAGAGACGTGCATATACCTCCTCAGAATGTAAGTAATCGTTTGTTGAAAACGTACATGGACGTTCTTTGTAGCAGAGAATAATTTTTATTTTAATTTATAAGTGTTGCATTTATTCTATATTGATAAAAATTATATTTTCTGTCGAAAAGGTACCGCAGCGAAAGGGTTAAGTGAAATTTAGAACGATTAAGCGAATTTTAATCGAAGTTCGAACGCAAGGACTGTGTTATTTAGAGTATCGATGATTGCAATTAATATTTTCTTCTTTCGATAAATATTTTAAATTTGTAGGTTGGATAAGGATCGAGGGCAGATTCCAAATAACGAGGCTGACCGGGTGCACGCGAAACGAGTATTCATCGCTCGCCGGTGAAAGTTCCCGGAGAAAAAGCGATTGCAATTTATCCGCAGAATGTAACGAGCACGCGGGAATGTCGGGCGTGCGTTGTTTCGTTTCCTCTCGCAATCGAATGATCCTCGTGATCGAAAAGAAAGTGAAACTCGTCGATAATGCCGGTTCGTTTCGTAATTCGGAAGAAAAAAGACCGTTCCCAACGAGGATGACCGTAATCTTTATCCAAATTGTCTCGGGGGAAACTGATACGAAGGCGAAGAGCGCAAAATTTTTAGGAATGAAAAATTATGACGAGCAACGGGATTGTACTATCGGTTTCAGCGCTCTGATGAGCTCTAGGACCAAACGAGTCGATGTTAGCGTGCCTAAGCTCTATAGAACGGTCTGGGTCGTGTCGACGCCAGATAAACTTTGTAACAGCTCAACTCGCTCTGCGATATGTTCTAATTGTTTCACTGTCGAGATCAATCTGAACCTAAGTTCGCAATATGAACTTGGATCGTAGATATCTTGAAAGAATCATCGATCGAATATGTTACTTAGTAATTTCTTCGATTTGTCGAATGATCTCGGATCTTATTAATAATTTCAGTTTGATATATTCTTGAATAAATAAATTTAATTGATAAATATAATAATAAATTTAATAATAAATAAATAATGAATTAAAAAAAATTGAAACATAAAACTAAAGTCTGATCTGAGATATTAAAATATTTCAATCATCGTACAAAAATATAAAATATCTTACACATTATACAAGTTCTCAATTCTATGCTTAAAGTTACAACTAAAGAGGTGTTCGCACATGTCCAACGACGATATCCCACGATCCGAGTGGTGTGTAATACCACAGTCTCGATGCTAAATTTCAAAGTTGAAAAAGAACTTGAAAGTTTCAAGTGTATCAAATCTACCACAAATTTAATGCGTAGTTCTTAGCTTGGTATCATTTTCTAAAGCATACGCTTTGGAAAATGATACCAATTCCCAGGTCTCACCACGTGGAGGTGACTACGCTTCGAGACCCACCCTACTGACAACTTTTTGTCTCAAAAATACACTTATCTTACTTGAAGCAAACATTAGGAACAATTACTCTACTGACACTTCAACAATTTCGTGTCCGACAAAAAGGAATTCGATTCGATAAGACTAACTATGAATTAAAAGAGAAATCGATGCAAAATATAAAAAACGCGAGCAATAAAAAATTGAACCAAAGCCGCGACGCGCCCGAACACAAGATAACCCCATGCTTCTGCACTCTCCACAAGTGATTCGCGCTCAAGTCGAATCAAAACCGCTACGACACGTCTTACACGAGTCGACGAAGCCATCACCCTGCCGATGGTGGTCGTGACGGACAGCTCAAGGGTCGAGCGGGCCTAGTAGTAGGACGCATAAGCCCCTGCGACAAGGGGTAGGAGCCAATGGACCGCCCCATGTCGACTAACCGCAGGCGCGTCCAATGTACAGGGCCATGCACGAGTCGAGTACTTTCGTACCAATCGACAAGTATAGCAGATTCTTGGGCTGACCGAAACCACCATCGGCAAAGGTGATGACCCATCGAGCTCGCGGCACGTCGATAGTCGGTCAAGATTCGGTTGAGTTTGAAATCATCTTGAGAGAGCGGCTTATTAAAGCATGGAATTATCGAGTGCAAAAATTTTCGAAATGGATAGAGGTACGTTAATTATTTGCTTTCAGTGAGAAAGTATATCTGTGTACAAAAAGCGCTTACAATAATGTTACATTGGTAGCTATTTTATAACTAATTAAATCTGATTAAATCTAATTAAATGTAATTAAAACTAATTAAAACTAAGTGAAACTAAATGCTGCTCCAACGATGATCCCTCGTCGTCCAACGGCGATGTTACAGTAGAAACATTCGTATAACCTGTGAGTGGAGAAATTGAAGCAATTAAAATATAAATATAAATTCGCAAAATTTTATTTCGATGATACAAAAATTTCGAAATATCTTAACTTAGGTCTAGGAAAGTTGAGCAAATGTACGAGTGTATTGGAAGAGATGCGATGCGTAAGAGACAGAGAACGAAATCGAAAGTAAAATCAAAAGCGAAATCGAAATCGAAATCGAAATCGAAATCGAGAAACAGAACCGAAGACAGAGAGAAAGACCCGCGAGAATCGGATAGGAAACAAATGGAAATGGAAATTCCTTCGATGGTCAAAGTTGAACAAGAATACTGTCAGAATGTTCAATGTCAATCACCAGATAGAACATTACGATAAATGATTGAAACTTGATTTCAGTTCGAATAGAATCTCAAGTTCCTCGAAATCAGAAAATTCGTCGGGGCAAAGAGACAATCGCATCGGTATATGAATACACCATGATAAAGCGATTAATAAAAAAAATAGAACGGAAAAGGTGAACGTCGGCACAGAATCACAAGAAGCAGATTTACGATCCGTCGCGCACGAAGGCACGAGGAGAAATGAGGTGCGTAGCAAATTCGGGGTCCTTATTTACATTACGATCTTCGCCTTCGGAAGGACGCTTTAGAACGATCGATAATTTCCAGATACAACGATTTCCTATAACACTCTTCGATTCCTTAATTTTAACATTCTTACTACAAATTAATGCTTTGAACAATTTATTTCAACATTAATAATAATAGTTTATTAATTTTTTCCATGTCAATGCTACATTTACACTCTGGTACTATTAATTTTCGATGCTATACTAAAGTTTTCTCTTAGAACTTTTCAAGCAATATTCATTAAAAAGCAATCAAAATTCAGCTTGACCAGTGGTCATCCATCGAGAACAACCTCTGTGCGTAATAAAAATTCTGGTTCGTGCAAAATTATTATTCATTAATCCAGCATATAACAATTAACAAATAATTACTCAGTTTAAGAGCTGCTATATTTACGGTTCAAATATTCTTTTTTTTTCACACTTGGAGTCTCGAAGCAAGTTACGAAACACTTTTCTCTTACTTACGTAAATCTAACGATATTTAAGTTACAAATTTTGATCAGTCCATCCATTATAATATCTAATTAGAAATAATTACACGACAAGAAAGTATCCTTTTGCTGACGTTAATTTTATCAGTTCGTAAAGAGTTACGAAGATCCTTACCACGGATAAATAGTTTTAACTCAAAGACTAAATCTGGCTGTTCGAATAATTTAGTCGAAGACGAAACATATTATTAATAATCGTTGCAATTATAAACGCATTACTTTACGAGCGACTGTAAAATGGTTTATCGTTATTCATGAGTCGAAGACAAAGAGAAATATGGGTGTCTCGAGTAGGATCGTAATTGATACTTTCACTGTCGTACCTGTTGATCAAAGACTCTTGCATGCACCGACAGCGTTGCATCTGGATTTCTGGACGCTTCTTGGACGACAAATTGCCAGAGTTCGTACTTTGCTGTGTTTCGTGCTCCTTTCACCAGCATCGATCAATGCGATCAATTTTCTCTATTCGCTTGACGTAATTTCGATACGTTTCTGAATAACGATATATTGTTACTGCCAGAAAGATTTCTCGAACGGTGGCGATTGCCCTATCGATCATCGTTGAGAAACAGAAGATTGGTCAATCGAAGTTGTAAATGTTAAGTAGGGATGGAGAAAATATTTTTCCAATTTTACGTGTTACGTAGTTGGTTTAACGTCCACCATATTTCAAGCTGTACATTTTTTTGTAGAACGAATCGCAGTTTTTTGTTTGAAATACGTATGAAACATTAATTTATTTAATCGAAACGTGCAACTGTAATCGGCTCTAATTATTTTTCTCGCGGGTAGATAAAAATTCGATCACGCAGGGCCTTCTGTTTCACCATCAAATTAATTACTGCAGAAGATTTGTGATATATAAGTCTCGTTCTAAAAACGATTAAAGATAATAATGACAGATCAGCCCACGCGAATAATCACGATTGCCTCCCAAATTCAGCCACGAGGAACCAGTATTCAGCTATTTTCCCGCTGCACTCGCTGATGTCAATAACACGCGAACGGATAAGCCGTTGACATCGCAAACAGGCTGCATCGAGATACACGCGCCTGCATCGCGACCATACGCGCGCGTGACAACTCGGTGAAACGGATCGGATCATTCGGGACGATCGGGTACGTGAAATCTCTATTTATCCTATCGCTCTGTGAACGATGGCAACGAAAAATCGTCCGGTAATTCTTTGATTCGTGTAATTAATCGTGGCAGGATTAACAGGGAACGTGGGACTACTTGGAGTAGCACGTCGGAAGAGCACCGAGTTGTACTTTGCTCCAAATAAATTTGTTCCACGATTTTTTTGATCGAGATATAAAATATTTTTTGATTATAAAACCAAAAGTTGACGTTTTATCCAAGATGCTTGAGAAGGTGAAGGGTTTCAATTCTGTATTTTCTAAATCCTTGATAATCGTTTCGATTTTTTAAAGGAAAAAAAAAACAAACAATGGAAGAGAATATCGCAGAAAAATTTTCAAACTCTCGAATCAAATACCAATCGGAAATTACACGTCCCACCCTCCGGTCTGATTTTCTGAACATTCGACGGACAAAAGTAGCACCGATGAGGGTTCTGTGTCAAAACATGGCAGCGCAAAATCGCAGAAACCCTGGACCAGGGACAAACTCGTCACAGGGCTTCAACAAAGTCTATTGTGCCGGTGGCGTAATTCGAATTGCCGATTGAACGAGCAACGGCAGCATGTAGGTTAAAAGCGCGCTTCCTCGGCCACGCTCGTCCCTCCTCTCCTACCTTTCGTGAGAAAAAAAAGCTCGTGCTCGTTGGTGAAAGAGAAGAAAAAACAAGGGAGGCAAAAAGGGACGCGGCTCGACCTGTCCTGGCCCATTGAAAAGTTTCGCAGCGTCGATGCTCGTCCCTCTTCGTCGCCCTTCGTCTCCCTTGTTCCCAGCTGCTCCCGTTTTTCTTCGTCGCCACGCGTACATCCAGCCCAGATTATCCCGTTTCTCCGGATCCAGGATTTGCAAAAAAGTCGAACCACCTGACATTGTCCGGCTTATTAATAATCTGGACGTTTCGTAGGATTGCGAGTGGAATTTTAAAGGGTATTTTAGAGAAAAAGAGATTCGTTTCGTACGACCTGATTGTAGAGAATTGTATTTGGTTTGTCTGACTCGGTGGTTGTTTAATTCGGGTTGGTTCTAGGTACTTGATGAGTGATTCCGTGAGTAAGATTGTTTCCGTTTGTTATCTTGATACAAGAATTGCGCGCGGAAAGAATTTTAAGTAGTATAAGACACGCGAGACTTGTCTCGTGTAAGCGAGTAAATTGAAACACATGACTGTATTACAAGCTTCTTTAGGATCCGCCTATGAAATTATTTTCACGCTTTACGGCACACGTTTGTGTTACTACCTCTTAAATTATAAACGTCCAAGTCACGAAAATGAAAAAAAAAACCTGATAGTTCCGCGTTACGAAAATTAAAATCACGAAAATTTTCCATTACGAAAATCTGATAATTTCCCTTCAATTCGACCTTGCGATTAATTGCACCTAAATTCGACTAGAGAAGAATAAGACAATCGTTGGATAAAAAAACATGTTTACCAAAATTGTACAAGGTTGAGGGTGAAACGTATGATTAACCCCGGATCGAATAAAACACCACCGCATGCGGCGTGTATCCGTTCGTTGTTCAGACACAATGGACAGCCGTTGTCCGTTCCATCCACCCCAAAACGACAACTCTCCCATCCGGTGGGTGCGTGTTTCACGCGGACGGACAGAAGCCTCTGCACGACCACTAAACAGCCGTGGACCGGGCTGCACCGTCGTTTGACATCGTCCACCACGACATCGCGAAGAAGGGTTGCGGCGTGAAAAGTTTCCTGCCGGGATTGACGTGACAAGGGGTCGCCGATCGGACGTGAACCCCCACACCGAAAGCCTTTAATTAATGGAAGTTGATCGTCGCTTTTGGAACGCGTTCGGGATCGAACACGCGCTGGTTGCTCGCATGATTGGCGGTTGATTCGCCTAAGAGCTTTTCAATTATCGTGCTGTTCGATCGTTGGCCGAGGGTCGTGATAATTGTGCGTGGAGGAAATAAGAATGAAGGGTGGAAATTGTTCTAGGGGTGTTGGATGGTAACAAAAAAAAAGCGGAAAATATAATAATTGAAGAATTGGTATACGGTTTGTCAGAAAAGTGTACGATCACTTTAGGTATTAATATTATTTCTTTATCATGTATGTTCTATTTTATTCAGAAAGTATCATACATTATTTAAAAATAGGCTCTTGAATATTTGTCAATAATAAAAAATTCGCTAAATATTTAAGACGACCGGAGACTTTTGTGACGAATTGCATGTAAAAGTGACACACAGTTAGACTTTGAATTAATTTCGTTAATTAATAAAACGCCAACCCCCTTCTTTCTCACTTTTCATAAATTCTACCCTTCGGACAGTATAATAGGAATTTCTGAGAGGTTGTAATATTTTTTACTCCTCGCGTTTAGTTAAAAGTAATAATTTAACTTGTAACTTGAATTTTTTATCATGGCTAATGGAATGAAGACACTTTCGATCCCAGGATTTATTAAAATCGCTTCGACTATTCATCGAGACAAAAATCCACCATATTAACGCAGCTAAAAGGCTTTCAGCGCTACATTTTAACGATTGTCTACACCTCTTTTCTCCTACCCGTGACAGTGGAATTGGCGAGACGTGTGAAGAGGCTCTTGAAAAATTGAATTACGGCGTTCGAAATCGTATCACGTTGGACAAGACGTATAAAGGGGCGCGTACGGTATAATGCATCGCGGGACCAGACACGTTCTAATAAGAATTTTCGTCGCCGCTTCACCGACCTCGTTCATTCTCCGTTCTTGGGGAAACTTAAAAATGCGGCAATTCGCGTCGACCAGATTTTTCGCGCCACTGCAATCACGATCGTCGTACATTTTATACGGCGGGTTGAATTTATTATCAGAGGATTATTGATCTCGGTAATTTATGCTTGCCACCCTTCTTCTGGGATTTTAAAACTCTTTCAAATACATTTTCGCGAAAAAGAATCATATTTTCCGATAGAAATTCTTCATGCGATATTGAGTATAATATCGTATAAAAATTTAAAGATTCAAATTGTTTCTCTCTACATTTGCTTAGAAATTTCTTTTTAAATATCTCCTACATTTTTCTCGAACACTTATAAACACAAGTTTTCACTTCCATTAAATTAATATTCGTGTTTAATCAAACCTTGAACGAGGAAATCGGACCGAGACAGTGGCAAATGAAGAGACACGTAATACCTGGTACGTTCCTGTGCATATAAATACGACGTGAACGCGAAGGCAAAATACCAAGGAACACAGAGTGCGTCGTTAGCGGCCTTATCTCGCTGGCTTGAAGTCGGCCTGCATAACTTACCAGATAACGACACACGCGTGTTATCACAGACGAGGTGTAAGATATTTGTCTCGCAGCTTTAGGGCTCGTGAATCCTCCGTGTTAGTTTTTCAACGAAGTCACGCCTACATATTGTTATATAAGCTTAACCAATGATTAACGCGCATTGACATATGAAATGAGTTAGCTCGCTCTGAGGTAGCGCCAAATTTTTTAACCCCTTCGAAAATAATTACACACAGGACGTGTAACGCGGTACCGTGGCAGAAAGATCAATCGCACGCCGTGTGCGTAACGATGTCTCTTCTGGGGACTGACTTTTTAAAAAATTCCGGTCCAAAATGGGTTAACTCGTCACCGACAATGTGGTCTTTCATTCGCTAACCTTATTTCTTAGCGTTTTGTCCTTTGAAAAAATTTGAACAAATTCTGAGATACTTATTACAGTCCACAATTTACTGTACGAGTGATACTTTAACCAACCGCGGAAACCATAGAGTCTGGGACTTTCGTTTCAGTGAAATTAAATAAAATTTCGCGTGGAACTCAGTGACCCGTTATTCTCAACGCAGAGTTGAAGCTAAATAAATCCTCGCAAAGAGGCAGCGCAGAAATTGTCCTTCGATCATAAAGAAACGTCTACTCGAGGTTTCCCTAAAGCAACAGCGACACGCGGAACGTAAAATCAAGCGGCTCGTTCATAGAGACAAGCCAACTTCCCAACAATAAACGCCTTGCGTGAATTTCACCCTCTCGGATGGTAGTGCAACAGAGATTAAAGAGGCGGCTTTATATCCTGGATGAAACGAGCGCGACGGGACACCGCAAGAAGCAAGGTCGTCTGTTTTTCCATGCAGTCTCGGCCTCTAAGCGGCGGGCATTCCGACGATTAACCACGCTCGGCACGGAAACCGAGCCAGCGAATTAGTTAGCGGTAAATCTCTCGCTAGACTTTTCCGAACTTTCTTGCGGCTGTACTCTAGCTGATGACTCGATCCTCCGTTTCGAAATCGCGATATTTTCTCCAGCAGCTGAGTCAAATTTATCTTTCTTTTTATTTTTATGGTATAACGTGTGGTAGGAAAAGAATTTGCCTTTCTTTTTTTTCAAGTGAAAGGGAGATCGAAGATTAGGTCTCTTGATGGTTTTTATAATACTTCGAATTTCTTGCTTTCGAATAGTTGCAGCCTGTTGCAACACGCGGTACTAATTAAATCAATTAAAAGAATTATACGCAAAGGATTAACTTCACAAGGCTATTAATGGCTTTTTAAAGATTGCTCGAACAACCTGGAATCGTTGCAGAAAAAAGGAAACGAAGACGTTTCATGGCAATAAAATCCAGAAAACCAATTTCCACTCTCTGTGTTCTTATTTTCCGTTCTCGTTCCTGTTGCTTGTGCAACCGTTTCTTGTAGTTGCTCGCCACGTCCGCGTTAATCTCGCCGGTATATTAATTAAATGGATCTATACGGTGTTCGTTCGAGAAGCAGGGGACACAGCTGGAAACATTAACGTCAGCGTAGATTTTACGCGAAGGAAAGTGGCGCGCGAAAGAAAGGGAGATAATCCAATCACGTTTACGTTTTCGCTGGTGCCGGGACCGATTTAAATTTAGCAGGCGTGCGATCGTGAAAGCCACCGGCAGGATTTTATCTTGAGAGCTAAATCCTATCGGTGGTATTTTCTCAAACATTTCTTAATCTTCGTTCAAGCGAAAAGCCTGTTTCTCTCGCGAAGATTGAAAAAAGGGACGAATCTTTCATTCCTGAAGATTCACCTTCTGAGCCGATAACATCTTATCGTTTCTTTTTTAAACGTCAAAAAGGAAAGTTCACGATTAATTTCACTTCCGTACTTTAAAATCAAGCCGCAAAATCAACCCTAGTTATCGAGAAGAAGAAAACAAAAATTCAACGATTCTATTCTTCGAGATCAAATCATAGCGAAACCGTGAGATTCTTTAAAATCGTGACTTCGTTTCGAATACCAAAAGAAATCCATCCTACGCTCGGCTATAAATAATATAATAAAATCGGAAATACCGAAAGAAGCTTCCTCAACCAGCTTCCCTCTCAAGAGCCCGAGTTCTCGAGATTTTTGTTAACACGAGTCGAGGGTCAAAGGAAGCTGCAACGCGAGCCAGGATTCCAGGAGAGACGGCCAGGACGTGCACGTATAAGTCGGGAGAGGCAAAGACGCTGGTGGTCGCTCGCCCTCGTAGCAATTTAACGTTTCGAAACTAAGGGAACACGGAAGTGGTCCTCTAGATATTACTCGTCCGCTTTGTGACGCGTTTCTGCAACGCGTGTGCGGCAAAAATCGCGCACAAAGGGCGAAACGCTTGCCTAGACTGTTCCAGAGGAAACGTTGAACTCGATGGCACACTGTTAGGGCGTTGCCTGGCGCGGGTACATTTTTTCCCCTTATTTTCTCCCTTCACATTTGGCGGGTTGGGCCGCTTTGAGCGGTTCAAGGCGATGGATGGAAGCCGAAAGAGGAACTACGGTGGAAACACGGAGGAACCACGGCTTCAAAGGGCTCGAAGGATGGCTCTTCGATCGTAAAATACCGAGGCGTACATTTTACGATCCACGGGCGTATTTTTTCGCCGCTGGTTCGATCGTGCGAACGACCAAAGGAGTCGAGTTGTTACGCGAGTAAAATGGTCCCACGGATCTTTCCAAGCTGGGGAAAAATTAAGGAAAGGAGTTTATGCGACACACGATTGCTGCGAATAAAATTGTTCGTCGAATCGTTGGAAAACAGGACGATACAAATTCGGACTTAAAAGCACCAAAAACTAATCCTGCAACAGATCAGTCGCGTTAAACCCAGTTCATTTCCACCGCTTCCTCCTCTTTTTCGTATTTTTCCCACATCCGTCCAATTTTTCAAACGTCTTTCAATCTCATTTACTCCTACACGTATCTTCGATACCTGATCGTCTCTTCACCTGCTTCCAATCATCGCAAAACTTGTATGTTCTACACTAGAATCGCAAAACATCCGGATTTTTGTAACAAGCACTCGGTCACGTTCATCCAGACAGTCCACTTGCGTCTCTAAAATATTTAATTCGGTTTGCGATCTTGATTTCATCATCTGTTATCGCAACGCGCCCTGGTTCCATTAATTTTGAGCGCGTTAAAAAATAAAAAAATTCTGCTATAGTTTTTTATCGTTTTAATGAATTCGCAGAGGGAAGGGCGGAGAAAAAGAACACGAATACTGGCGCAAAAAAGTGTTTTTCACTTTTTGTCGCTCTATAAAGACGTGAATAGTCAAAGACGAGGATCGAGACTCAAAGCGTGGACGTCATTCGACTAGCCTGAAAAGGAGAATCCTTTTCAACTTTTCCCTCTGTGCACGATTCTTCGTAGCAGGGCTTAAATCGGGGCTTCGATGGTTGCTGAAAATCTTGGGGCTTCGTTAAGACTTCAAAGCTGTGCCTCCTGGCCATCGGTTTCGAATTAGCGGATTGTTCTTGGCCGCTGTTCGCGATACGAGAGCTTGCACGCTGATTGCGCTGTGCTATTTTTTTTTTTTTTTTTTTTTATCCCCGTGGCTTTTAATGCCACGCAGAAAATTCTTAATGTAAGGAGAAAGGAAGTAATGAATAGCATTTGATGCATCTTTGTTAGAGATAGCTCTTAGCGAAGCATCAGCCATTGAGCAACTGGAATTCATTATTAAACGTAAAATACTTGGTTGATGAGGTAATTGTACGAACAATCATTCATTTCTATATACTGCCGGCTAAAAATGTATAACCACTGTGCGTTTCATTGAACAAAGCAGTTAAAAAAAAAAGAAAAATTGGAATACTATCGCTGAAGAAAATTTTTCAGACAAAAATCTATTACGATCTAAGAAATTGCATTTAATATCTGCATTTTATTAATTTCGAGTTGATAAAATTAAGGAAAATTATATGTTTATATTTCTTCATAATCCGACTGGAAAATATTTTATTTTGAACAATCGGAATGATATAAATATCATTATATTGTAATGCCAAATATTAACAATTATTACTTTTAATCACCAATGCACACACCATTGCATTTTATAATCTTCCCACAAATGAGAAAAGTNTTTTTTTTTTTTTTTTTTTTTATCCCCGTGGCTTTTAATGCCACGCAGAAAATTCTTAATGTAAGGAGAAAGGAAGTAATGAATAGCATTTGATGCGTCTTTGTTAGAGATAGCTCTTAGCGAAGCATCAGCCATTGAGCAACTGGAATTCATTATTAAACGTAAAATACTTGGTTGATGAGGTAATTGTACGAACAATCATTCATTTATATATACTACCGGCTAAAAATGTATAACCACTGTGCGTTTCATTGAACAAAGCAGTTAAAAAAAAAAGAAAAATTGGAATACTATCGCTGAAGAAAATTTTTCAGACAAAAATCTATTACGATCTAAGAAATTGCATTTAATATCTGCATTTTATTAATTTCGAGTTGATAAAATTAAGGAAAATTATATGTTTATATTTCTTCATAATCCGACTGGAAAATATTTTATTTTGAACAATCGGAATGATATAAATAACATTATATTTTAATGCCAAATATTAACAATTATTACTTTTAATCACCAATGCACACACCATTGCATTTTATAATCTTCCCACAAATGAGAAAAGTATCAAAACTCCAAGATTAAAAAAAAAAAAAAAAAAAAGAAAAACAGTCTGAAAGTAACAGATGCGCGTAATTAATTCGATCCAACAGCAGGAACTCACCGAGTCAAAACCGTCTGAAGCGCACTCCGTGGTACTCGTATTTATTTCTCGTTGTAGAGTCGCGACAAAAAGCGGTCCTCGCCAAAAGAGAGAAGGATCCGCCTCGTTTCCGCGGGCTTTTTAATATCCTTGCAGTAATTATTCCGCGGAGGCGCACAAGGAATTAAGCCGCGGACGCTCCGGGGTTAATTAAACCCTGCAACGCGGTATTATTGCACACATACACGCGTGCAGTTCCTCAAATTTGAGTAGTTCCGTGACGTCGCTGGTTTGCATTCGCACAGAACCCGAAACCCATCTTCTTGTTCCCCATTTTCGTTCAAACACCCTCGCAACGGATGTTGTTCCGCCGCGGAAATCTGCGTTCGAGCGTGTTACATTCGAGTCGAGAGTTACGACACCGATTCCATCGAGAATCCAAAATCCGAGGGCGAATTGCCGAGGAAGGAGTACGATCGGGTCGCTGCAATTTCGAGAGTAACAATCGCGCGTGCTTCGTTCTAAAAACTTGGACCCGACGTACCTCGAAGAATTCTCAGGGAAAAAGTTGTAGGAAAAGTTAGGAAAAATCGTGGGATCGTTTCGAACGACAAACTGGAACCGTTCCCGACGTTCCCTCGATAGGAAAGGTTTTATCGTTCCGAGGGCCGGCTCTGATTATCTCTACGTTTACGCGAGAAAAGTTTCATCGACAAAGGAGAAACTTTTTTCCTCGCGAAACGATGAAACCTCTTCGATCGGATGGAAGTAATGTTTGATTGTTCTGTCTGTTACAGGTAAGCTTGTGCACCATCTTTATCGAAGATCTAATACCAAGTGCTAACAGAGGAATTCGCGCGGCTCGTAAGTAACTAATTATCGAGACGTTAGCGTCGCCTCGGGGATAAAGGTAGATTTCCGGCGCGATGTTAGATAAGAGGGCGGCTTCGATTCGACACCTCCTATCCGTTCGACGACTTCCGACCTCCGACAACCCTTTCTCGAACGGTTCGAGCATCGCCCTCCGTTTAATCGACCATTATTCCGGAATCGATCGATAAAAGGTCTGTGAAAATTGCAGAGCACCGAAAGAGAAAAAATAGGGATGAAGGGAGACAAAGAATTTCGATGGTCGAGACACGGTGTCGTCGAGATTTCATAAGTTTCTTGATTCGCGGTTAATTAAGCCGGGCAACGATGGAAAGAAAAATTGTGGAACTCGAAGAAGAGAGAAACGAGTGAAAGATAGTTCTTCCACGGCCGACGATTCGGGACGAATAATTAATAATCCTCTCTTCGACCTCACCCTTTTGAACGTACGCAGTTTTCTCGAGTTTCTTAAGTTTCTTCCGGTCCCTCTTCCGTTTGCGAAGTCGCAGCTCGTTCCAGGAGTCTGCAAAGTCTCGTAAAAGGATTTTCAGGATGTCAGAACGGGCTGATCGGCGCGCACAGACCCGTTTACGAGCGCCTCTAATTGGCTGAACAGGCCACGACGAAAGAGATTCGGTGGCGGGGAAAGTTTCCACGGAGGTAAATGCTGCTGGCAACGAGGCAAATATTGGCACGTGATTTACGGATACAAATATTGGCGCTCGTTAGTGTCCGCGGAGGAACGAATTGTCGAATCTGTATGCCTGGGACCGGATGTTAGAAAATGCTGTGTCCTACTTTTGCTTCCATTTTCTACCTTTTCCCTGCAACGCGACGGTACGCCACGAAATTCTTGGTGGTGCATCGGAATTTCCGTGAGTTCCATTAAAACGGACAGGAAAAAAAATAAAGAAAAATTTATACCGCTTAATATAGGACGATGATCGAACAAGGTCGTGTGAAAGAAATAGTCTGCGCAAAAAATTATGCAAATCTTTTTTAACATCTCGAGATTGATATTTCATTTTCATCGTTTCGAAGAGATTCGCTCGAGGCAAGTGCTCGTTTTCCAACACTGTACTTAATTATTCTAAAATATTCTAAATAATCGAGTACCATCGCTGCGACGTCTCCTAATTTCTCAATACAACATTTGCGAAACTTTTTAATCGCAAACATCGCAGCTAGGAATGGCGTAACAAATGAAACGCCCGCGTGGCTTTCAAGGGGGTCGGAACACGCGAAGCTTCCGTTTTGTTGGCGCGGAATTAAGAGGGACTTACGCGTTTTGCCGTTCGGAAGCAGACGGCGAAGCGACGAGGCGTGCACTCGAAGTCGCGAGCGCTGCAGCGCGTAGTTTGGTCTCGCGACTAAATCATACTAAGCCTTGTTTATGCAGCTGCAAATTATGTTATTGCTCGAGCGAGTAGGCGAGCGGTGTGCACAGCGTTTGCGCGCCGATATTAATGATTAATTGAACGTTTCACGCGAGCTTGAACGATCGACCGCCTCGTAAATTCGCGATAGAACCGATCGTATTAACTTTTGCTCTGCCGTACGTGTCTCTTCGCGGTATTTACGCTCTTCCAGCCGCGATAAATCCTCCCGCGCGTCTACTGCTTTCTTTTTCTCGTGACGAAATATCGCGGTGAGATTCAACGCGCCAGCTACCCGCGCGAATTCGCAATCGCGGTTGTGCAAGAGAAGAAGTTTCGAGTAAGAATGATTTACGAGAAGGCGGAAATATTCGGTGCAGTTTGTTAGAAATATTTAAAAAGTATTTAAAAAATATTTAAAAAATATTTAAAAATTAGCTGCTTCCTTTACACTCAAGAAATATGAAACACTTTTTTTTTCCGAACGCAACGTATATATATTTTTTTAATTTTATTGCTGGTTGTCCTACATTAATCGCGCTTGTAGCCCGGTAATGTTTCTCCTAATCAGACCGCTGGGATCGCAACTATAAAGCAACAACCCGTGGAAAGGCGAGACCCAGAGAAGATTTTAATTCTGCTTTAATTTTACCGCCAAGCTCGGTCTGACAAATAATTGGCGCATAAATTCCGTCGCACATTCCTGATAAAATGAATCTTAATTCGTCCGCGGAGGGAGGCGTAATCGCCGAGATTGAGGGAATCCGAAACTGAAATTTCATTTCCCTGTCCCTGAAGCCCTCCTTAGTCAAGCCGATCCTCTTCTCGAGCCATCTTCTATTATATCGTCAAGAGGAATCTTTGGATTAATACGAGCAAGAGTATGTCTCATAAATTCTATAATTTCCCAAATTATCGAAACATCCAATCGTTTTCATCGATACCTAATAACTCGCCCTGTATTCTTATTTTAAATCCGCATAAAAAATGAACACGAAACACGCAACGCGGCTACCCAATCAATTATACAAAACGAACTCAGCCAATTTCCTCGGTTTCTACCCCTCCAGCATCAAGAGGCAACTACACCTATCCAAACGTTTCCATAGACGATCAAAGGCGTCCTCGACTATCGATTCCCTCGAATCCGATTCATCGAGGCTCCTTAGGCAACGGCGGTGGCCTCATAAGCAACTTCACGGCGCGAACAAACATTCGAGCCACTCGACGGCCGAATAACAACGTTTCTCTAGCCTCTGTGTATCGCGAGCGTGTGCACGCGCCCGTTTTAGTGGTCGAGCATCTTCGAAGCAAGCGAGGATTGTCTGGGAGAGGCATAATGGAACTTCCCGACATTCGGCCGGGCCAACGGTGTGCCCGTCCTTTGTGCCAGACGTAAGAGAATGTCATCCCTTATTGCAACCACCCCCGACTCTCTGGCCGCCACTCCACAGGCCAAAGACGAGGGTGTGGTGTGCAACGTCTGTTCGATTGGACGACCCAAACCCTGAAATCCCTTTCGACCGTTCGTGGAATGCGAGAATTTATTCCCGGACGTTCCATCGGCTGGTAGCTGAACGTTTTCCGTCCTTCGAATCGGGATCGAGGAATATTCGTCCCTGCTTCTTTTTTTTCCTCCATTTTTTTTTATCCTTTTGTTAGATCGTCGAACACCTTCGACATCACCGATTTACGCTCATTGTCTTACATTCGCAAGATTTGGTAGGTTTTTCATTTTTCTTTAAATTGTTGGTCGATGAGAAGAAGAAATTCGAGTACCTTGTTATATTATTTTTCTGATATTTTTGTTTAAATGGAATTTCAAGGTATACGTTAAGAAGCTTTAAAGCGAAGGGAAGTGCTTCGTTTCCCCTAAAATTTCATATATCCGAAGCACGAAAGCGAAACAAAAGACTCCTTCCGCAATTTCGTAGAAGTTCCAAGGAACACGGTCGCGCCATCCGCCCCCGTGACAAAGAATTAGTGGGAATTACGGGGCTCGCGATTTAAATTGGAGCGATTTTTCGTGGCAGGAATTACTTACGGCTCAGTCGGCGAACGTATGCGACCGCCGCTCGAACTTCCGGCTCGTCGTACCGTAAATATTAGAAAATTCCGAGCCGACGAATTTTCTGCCATTTTCGGTTTCTCGTCCACACCGGTTCGTCCGACCAAAACTTTTTGCCACGATAATACCGTGGAAAAAAAAAAAGGAGACACCCATAACACGTAAACCTTCGGATCCTTTCTTGCTTGAGGTTCGTCGATATTTGTTAGCCAATCGCAGGCGTGTCTCTCTGAAAATCCTCGTTTTTTCGTGTCGTGCGATAGGGGATAAAAACTGCAGAGAACGTGAGTGAAAAAATAAAAAAATTTCAGGTGGAAATTAACGGGAAACAAATAGTTGATATCGTGGTTGCTGCAGGGAGATATCTGTTAGAGTTTTTTATCGTGCGATTTGTGATACGCGTGGTGTTAACGAAGCATAGAAATGGTTAACATTTCTATAAACTATCTATTAAATTTAATTGTTAAACGATCAATCGTATTCCAATTTTCTTTTAAATTGTAAATATCAGATAACATTTTACCCTAACACAACCGTAATAAATAGACTGCTGACGTTTGTGTAAAAAATTTCACAGACTGCACGCAATATAAAAAAATATACCAAACATCCAAACTATACTGTTTTCTATAATACCAGCCTGGTGGATAAAATAATTTTCTACCGAAGCTCTTAACCAAACTTCTGATACTGTTAATTGTTTGAATATACGGCATAAGGACCCTTCGAAATACCATTAAGCTGCAATCAACAGATTCGTCCTGCCAGAAAAAATCGAAGTCTCGTGAACTAACTCGAAAGTAACACCAGTGTACATTTGTTAACTGGTCGCCACAGGGTCGAACGTTTCCCAAACTACACGTAACTTTCTGTTGCTTAGCCGTCACGGAATCCAGCCATCGAGTCTGTCCAGCTAAGTGCACAAAAAGGCTGTTTCCAAGGAGGAAACGTTCGCTCGAGACGGCGACGAGGCAATCCTGACCTGTCTATAGATTTTATGTGAGGCTTTTACGTGTCGCTTTCTTCCGTTAAAGGCTCGTACGTGCCTGACTCGCGAACCAAAGTGTTATACTGCAACGATGTCATCGCGAAATTGATAGCGATTTTAGCTAAAGAAAGTTTCGGTTCAATCGTTAGAGATGAAACGATGTTGAAGAATGTTTTTGGTGGGAGAGACTTTAACCATGCTTCGGTCTTCGAGATTTCCTCGATCCAATCATGCTTTCATTGATAAAAAGAAAAAGAAAAAGAATCCTTTCCAGTTTTAAAATGAAAGGAAGGTTTACGACTACGATTATATTTAAAATTAGTATCAAGTTTTTTTTATATTTCAAAAGTTATTCAGGGAACATTAATACTCTGCTGAAGGTAATCCCGTGGATTCTCGCTGTGTAAATGATTAATTCAATGTCGCATTCATAAAACTTTCGCGTTTATGAATTCCGCGAGACTTGAAAGAATATAGAAGATATAATTGAATTTTGCGATCCCACGAGAAAGGAATTCCCTCTGTAAATTTGCATTTTGAAACGGTCCTCGGAAATGGAGCTTCAATAGCTTCTGCCTCGTTGTGCAAAGCCTCAGCCCTTGCGTCAAGAGAATCCAGAAAATGCTCTTGTTTCTGGTAAACAATGCATGATTCTTTTTCTTGACGGAAAAATATCTTTCTTTCATCGAAATACCCCATGAAAGCGTGCAAGAATACTCGACACAGACAAGCAGCTCTGAATTACCGCGTGGAAGTGAAATAGAAGAATGAAATAAAATAATCGAATAATATTTGCGAATAAGGCAAACAAACGGGCACGAGGAACGTTGAGAGAGGAAAAGAACGAAAGACCGGCAAGTCTGAAATTTACTGTCGCGACTTCCTCCAGGGAGTGCAGAGCAGCCTATATTTACTGGCGAAAGAGGTAGAACTTCAATTATTTTCCTGGCCGCAATAGTCATGCGTCTTGCGGAAATTCCACACGGAGAAGCACGCCGACTGAGAAGAATTCTGCCGGTTGCAAAGGTGCCGTGATGTTCGCCGGAAGAGGAATTACGGCTCGCCTCTTTCCGCGGTCTGAGCGTCGCTCTGATCATTTTTTTCTTGAGCCACCGTGAACGTTCTTTCTTGTAAACGCGACCACTATTCTTTCTCGTTGGCTTGTAATCGTGAAAGGCTTTACGAAGAACTAGTGTAGAAATGTTTGGTTGCAAATTAGATAGATATAATTATTAATACTAACTATTATACTTTGATAACGAAAAAAAAAGATTTAGAAGAATATAAAGAAGATACACCGTTCTTAAATTTTTATTATTATTTTTCTGTCTCTTTCATTCTCTTCAGACGTTCCTTTCGTTTCGCGTCACCGAATTTATCTTCCCCGAGGAAATTAGAAAAGGTATCCTTCGTGACGCCTTTCGCGAGCTTCGACCTCCTGTTCCTGCCTACTCTCTTCGTCCCTCTTCATCCTATTTGAACCATACTCTTGAAACGATATCCGGAAGCGATATATCGGAGGCAAGTTCGAAAGAAGCGGGACAAAGATATTACGAGGCAAGCAAAGAGCTTAATATAGCTCCAGAGAAGGTTAATAGCGTTGGATCAAGGCGGGGGTAGGTGGAAGGGGTGAAATATCGAAGGAAGATCGAACAGACTACGTGGTTTTCAAGATTTTATAGCGAAGCTTCGTAAGCTTGGTTCTTGAAAAATTATGGTGAACGAGTAAGAAATATTTCTCATTTCTTAAAAAAAAAAGAAAAAAAGAAAAAATGAGGCAAGCAAAGAAACGTGAAATGAATTTTTTAACACTATAATTTAGCTGCTTCCAATGATAAATGCTAAAAGTTTGCTGCCAAAAATAAAAAAGATACAAGTAACAGGAGCTTCAGAATTCTCCAAGTATACGATAAAATTATTTCAACAAAGTGACTAAAAAATAGAAATCTTTTAATCGTGTCATTTCTCTTTCGGATAAGCGACACGTTTTCTTTAAAAAGAAGAGTTCCTCGCACCTTTCTCTTTCGCGAACAATCTACGAAGCAGGAAAGTTTATTTCTATAAACGAGTTCGAATGAATTTCGCCATCTCTCGTTCCCTCTCGAGCATTCAGTTGAACACTACATTCCTCGTTGCACGAATCTTAACACGATGATCGATCGGGCGTATTAATTACACCGAAAAACGCGAGTTTCAATCGAACGGGAACGGCCCATTAAACGCAGCATTAAAGCGGTCTCGATCGAGTTCGAGAACTAGTCCCATTTTCTTAAACAACCTTCCCTATTCCGATTCCTCGCCATTATTTCATTCGTGAACCGATTCGGAACTTTCCACCGGCGGTTTCCTCGCCGAAAAATTCCTGGTCTTTGCGGAATATGCGGTAACCGTAAATTAAAAAGCCTTTAGCTCGTAACGCGACAAATGTTCCCCGTCCATGCCATAAAGTTTGTCACTGTCAAGCGTTAACAATACAAAAATAGCCGGTACCGGGTGTCAACAGTCCGGTGGCTATTAATCATGGACAACATTAGGCTGGAGAATTAAGGCCGGCCGCGACAGAACCGTGGCGATCTTCCAAAACCTGTTCGGAACACAAACTGTCGGTGTGGTCGAAGATGAATTCCTTTTAGCGAGCAAATAAGACGTCAAACGGATGACGTGCCGCGATATTCGTTCTCGTGCAGGAATTGGGAACGAGGAGACGACGGCTTCCGGTTCCTACCGTAGACGTTACTTCCCTCTGTCTTCATAGCGTCCCTCGTGTCGTCTATTAGCTTGAGGAATTCGTGAGGGAAGTTGGATCGCACGTGAAGATCTTGTGGATGTAACTGTCCTGTTACACGTGGGATTTGAATTATATAGGTGTCGGAAGCGTTAGAGGTTTTGAGATAGAAGGGGAACAGTCCGGAATTTGAACGCTATAAATTTTCTCTGTTTCCTTGGATCATGCGAGAAATTGAAATTAGAACGGTCAAATATTGGGTATTAACTCTAAAACTGCCGACGATTAAGGTAGACCTATTTGTACCCATGGAAATAAAAATGATAGATATTCCAAAAAATATATAACGCGAGGAGAAAGAAAAATTCGAACAAAAAATTCTCCAAACCGCATCGTTGTAAATTTATAAAATTTCTATTTCGTTTTGACTGCTTTGGTAGTTTTAGCGTTAAGATCGAAAGTAAAAAGTAAAAGATTCTTTCTCTCCGAATGAAATAAAGTACAGCGTCTGAAGGAGATACCGGGGAATGTCAGTTTTATTTCCATAAAATACTCAAAGCCTCCGTTTCACTGCTTTCAATCGAAACACCTCAAACATCTCGAGTGTCGCAATTGATCAGGTCCCTGTCATTTATTAGCAAAGAGAATAGACGCGGATCGTTCTTCGCCTTTGAAAAGCCACTCGTGCAGTCGCATCACGGCAAGTGGCCGTCGAACGGGGTATGGAAGAGAGAAAAATCAGACACCGATATAAATTCCATTGGAACGGGGGGGATTCGAGTAGCTTCGAGCGGACGCTACTGATCGAACCCTCTACAACTCGTCCCGACAACGTCATCGGCCGACCTCTGTCGCTTGTTGAATATTTGATAACGTCCTGCATGCCGGAAGTGCACTCCATATCGGCGCATACGGGCAGATACGTATCGGGTGGTGCTGTCTACATCGACCAACGTTGACACGCGTATGCGCCGTGATGCGCATCCAGATGCGGTGTACGTGTCCCGAAGGGAGAGAGCCGGGCTACGAGGGACAAGACATTTCGACTGAAATCACGCGCGAGCCGAATACTAATTAATCCACCCCTGCAGCTACAACCGCGCCGGAGCACCCCTCGGCGTCTTTGACGGGTGAAAATCTGTTCGAACGTTGTTGCGGTGGGAAATCGCGTTGTGCAAAATTTAGCAACTGTGAATTTTAAAAATATGCTACCATTGAGAAGGATTAAGAAAGGAAAAGAAATATTATCGAACGTCTGTGGAATAGAATACGAATGAATCAGGTCGTGGAAAACATACGAGTGTAATTAATTTGAAAACTTCATCGTAGATATCCAATATAATGAGTGGACAAATTTTTATTTGAATCGCACGAAGCCATTGTCGTTATTTTCTACATTATTCCTTTAACCCGGCCGCGGCCTGAAAAAACCAACTTTTCAGCGGAAGGGAACGGGCGTCGCAGAATGCATAAGGCATAGGCAGCCGCGGCATCTGCTTAAAGGCGCGACTGCCTGAGGAAGCTTAAGAGAAATTGAATTTTAAAAATTCACTCGGGGATTCAGACGTTTCCTTTCGCACGACCCGCGCCGAATCAAGAGATTGCCGCGCTAATAGAAAAACTGAATGCGACGCCATCCATCTCTTACCCTCTTTATTACTAAACCTAATAGAAAAACTGTGTCACTCGTAGCCACCAATCGCCCATCTAAAAACTACCCGCTAGCAAATCCAATGTACACAATATTCGGCTACCTCTGAAAGAAATTTTAAGGGATGATTCTACGAGTCAAAATTACAACATATTGGAGACTTTATTTTTTAGTTATCAGCGGTTAAAAAAATGCAGCCACGAAACTAATTAGATATTCTGATTTTAACCGAGTATCTAAGATACAAATTTAACTTAAAAGGAGAGCAAAATTCCTTTCAGATATATCCTCACGAGCAAAACCAATGTCCTAATAAAACATCCACACGTCCTATTCGCGAAAAAGCAACCCCGTTCACAGAAAGCACGATACGATTCTTCCATCAGAGTCCTCGTACCTCACCTCATCAACCTCTCTCATCTTTCTTTCGCGAAAGCTCGCACTATCGCTATCTCTATCGCGTGACAGAGTAATTGAAAGCAGCTCGGAGCATCGGTTAAACGTGAACGAACCATTTACGTCGGAAGACACTCCGAGCTCTCCGGTCCGATTCTCTCGACATTCTTTGTGATAACTGAATATTTATCTCTCCGGTACGATTAGCACGTTCTTCTTCACGTGCCAGCGGTACGTTATTAATACAACCGACGAGCATAAGCGAGGGTGAATGGGGTAAGAAAAAGGGGAGAGCCTGATCGAAGACTGGGTTACTGAAATTCATTATACCGCGTCGTGCAGAGCGTTAGGTTCTTCAACGTTGCACCTCGCCTCAAAGAAGCGAAGAGTGTACCGAGCCACTTGTTATAGCGGCGCGAAATAAAGTGCCTCGACATAACAATCTCATCTGGGTAATTTATCGCGCGCTCACCGCGAGCAAAGATAAAGGACCGAACTCGGTTATCTGCTGCGCGAGCTTTCCCTCCATTTTCTTTTCATCGATCTCGTCTTTTCTTCTCGCGAAAACGGAGGCACGAATGTATGAATCTCTGTCAGCCGGTGTGAATATAGCAGAAAAAGTGTGACAAGGGGTTATTATTCGTTGGCGGTTTTAAATCAGCTTGATGGATACGAGGGTGGAAGGATTTCACAATTGGAGGACTGTTAATCCGTAGGTTTCTGATAGCGAAGGTTTACTGTTTCGGATTTGGGCCTTGAACTATGGGTGTCTGGTTCTAAAGTTCTAGAATCGGGCTCCAGACTTAGGTGGCTATAAATTTTCGAACGCTGCGACTCTAGAATCCTTGACCCTAAATCCTGCGATGCAGGAATCCTAGAGTCTCCGAGGTCTCGGGGCTCTATGGTCCACGGCCTTCGAGTTTTGAAACAGTGGGACGTTTTACGATTTCAAAATCTGAGAATTCTGAAGTTCCGACGACCCCTCTGTAGGTTGAAAATTAGGGTACGGTCCGGGATCGTGTTTAAAATAACAGTTCAACTATAATTCAGTACGATCTTCGTTCGATGAACGACGAACGATAATTATTGCACAAGCATGACAATTCGCTGTTTCTTTAGATCCTCTCCTTGGCAAAGTCGCCGATGCTCTTAATACAGAGAATTCATTACACCTCGAAATTAAATTTCCATGACACCGAAACTCTCTATCTTCTTAGATACAGTATCACACGATTTATCTTCATATTTTCCCCGTTCCAAACACCATTTTTTTTCTTTTTTTCTTCTTCTTTTTTTTTTTTAAATAATCCTCGCGACCAAACCAGATTACTTCCCCCTTTTTTTCCACGAAGAATCGTTTAGCGTGTCAACGTCAATTTCCCGAGGATCGATTCGACGTCGAAGAGTCGATAAGCCAGGAAATCGGAAAGCGTGGATAGAGCTCACCCCCGGGAAGATTCTTTGCTACGGGTAACTGATATAAACGACAGCGGTGGGATTTTACGCGACGACTATAATTCTTGATCAAGCTCGAATCGCGCTCAATCGTCTTATTTGGCCACCCCGAACTCACCGACGCATCCATTCATTTCGAAATGGCGCACCGGCTGTGGATAGACAAAGGGAAAAGAGGATGGGACAGGACTTTTCCCCCCCGATTCGACTACGGCAACAGCGTCTTGTATATCGATGAATCCTCGAAGCGGTGTCGAATGCATTTCGTTTGCATTCATTTCCCGACCACTTTGAATAAATAACTGTTCCGGCATCCTGGTTTCGAGGATTGTTCCGAGTCGAGTCGAACTGTTGAATGTCGCCTGAGAGGAAGGATCTCGCTTTTAGAAGCGAACGTCTACGTGGTAAAGTTTGATCTTTTCAGAGCTACCGAACGAACACGTTGATGGAAGTTTGAAATTGTTGCCGGAAGAAGCGTGTAATTGGTGGAAGAATAGGATGCCGGAGACACTGTCAACTTGTAGGTTTCAAGGAATTGTGCTTTTGTTGTATAACTTTGAATCGTTACAACTCTGTCTAACATTTCACAGATTTGTTCAACTTTTTTCTTTTTTTTTAAATTCATTATCTATCACACGAGATCATAGGAAACGAAACTGCAAATGAATAAACCAAAAATCTGAAGAAACAATTGGAGAACATAAATTAACAAGCAAGCTAAGAACCTAAATTATTTGTCCAACGAATTAAACAATTTTTAAACACAACCGAAGGCAGTTTTCAGTTCGACCCTTAATAAAATTAGCCCTGCAGCTATATTTAACCATATTTCCTGAGAAACTCGTCCGATAACGAAACGTACTTTTCAATTTTCGAAGTTCCTCGACGGAACGAATTCGAAAAACTGCGCGCTCGCCGGAAACGAGGCAACACTCGCTTCTCGTTAAGCGACGTCGGCAGCCCTTCGAAGAAAGCAAGGCGAAGAACTCGAAAGAACGGAAGATGTTCGAGAACGATACGAAGACGAGGCTTGCTCGAGGAATTTCTGCGTCGGCCTCGAACTCACGAAAAACTAGTTGCAAACTCGACTACCGTCGGTTCGGAACGGTTTGTTGGCCCTCAGCTCGAACTTCCGAATTCTTTTACCGGTGGATGTGTAACGTTTATCGATGCCACGATAAAGTAGCCGGACTCGAGAAACTTTCGCACCTTACCAACTTCACTAGCTCCAGTCTCGTCCCGTTCTTCCTCCGAATACCTCACGGTCGTGTTAAACGATGATGTGTGAAGGATTGCATCTTGAAAGCAGTAAAACATGTGAACATTTTCATTGAAAGGGATTCGTTTGTAGAGCCCGAGGTGGAAGGATTATTCTAATTTTTTGGAGTAACGTTATAGAAATGGTCCGAGAAGATTCACAAACTTTACAAACTTTGAAACAAGTTTTATGATGCTAAAAAGAAGATCTAATTTTCTGTTGAATTATATTTCACTCATTTTAAATCCACAGCGACTGAACAAAGTTGAAAAAGCGAATACAGTGAAATACACCGTTGTAAAAAAAAAGAAAAATAAAGAATTAAAACACACGTACGCCAGTGTCCCCGAAGAAGTTAAAAAAAAAAAGCAGAAACAACTTTTCAAAGAACAAAAGTTAAGATACTGCAGAGGACCGAACGAAGCACGAATCTTCGAACCAGAACTTCGCGTAGAAATCTCGTGGCACATCAATTATCCCCGGGTTTCGTACTTCCAAACTCCAACTTACACCGCTATCTACGTCAATTCAAATCGAACTGTCTCCGCGAGTGGAATAGGAGTCCCTCCTTCCTCCAGGAAATACCCTTCGCGAACTATCTTTCCCCCATGCCAGGGTGACTCTTTCCAAAATTATTAGCGTCAGACCATCCAGCGAATTTCCTGTAATTGTGCGGGAGGATGGCGAACGCGGGTCGGCAGGTAGCCGGAGCTGTACACAAATCCGAGTTAGAAATGTTCGCAGGAAGCGGTCGTAACTTGGAATCAGATCGAAAGTTACGAATCTCCGAGCTCGTTTCTCCGCCCCCCCTCCGACGTTTCTGTCTTTAACTAGCGGCGAAAGTCGGCGCGTTTCCAAGGATGGCTGCGCTTCGTCCGCAGTTTCTGTCGGTGGATAGCTGATAGCGGAGCCGAAAATAGCGCGAGGAAGCGAAAGCTCGTCCATCCACGGCCATTCTTGCTCGGCCTTCGTCTTCGTCCCTCCCTGTCCCGTAATTATACATTCCACTAATTAAGGATGCAGGAAATTGCGCCGCTTAATTATTTTCTAATTAACGCCGACAGAGATAGCCGGGCCAACTATGTGACACTTCTGGTAAGTTTAAGTGGAACGCCCCCGCCGGGAGCAGCCAACTGCGAGACTCTCTCTTCCGTTCGGGAGCAATTGGACGAAAATGCTCGCCTACTTTCATGGTAGAACTGGTGGAGTCTTTACTTTTTCAAAGAAAAAGAAAGATATTACCACTTTAAATTGAAATCGCAAAAGCAACGTCTTTAAAAATAAAAAAAAAAAAAAAGAAGAATCTCTTGTGTAAAGAGTCGTTTATTAAAGGGCGTACTTTAAATTAAAACTCAAAGTGGTTTGAAATGGCTTTTACTCCGACCGACTGCCCGTTTGTCGATTATCTTCAGAACTATTCAATGTGTCGAATACAGTTTTCTTTGTTCGAAGGAAGACATTTTCCTGACGGACACGAATCTTGTCTAGGTGGATGTACCTCCGACATTTCAACGCGTTAACGAAGTAGTTTACGATTCAGTCTTTTACTACCGCGCATACTGTTACACTTGCGAAAATTATTCCTGAACGAAATAACAATATTCAAGGAAAATCCTAAGTTTACATTCGAACAGAAAGAAGGCGTATACGAAGTGCCAATTTCCATGGGAATAGCAACAGAAACAGCATCGTTCCCTATCGATGGATCTCAGAATCGAATCGATGTTACGGGAACAATGGCGGAGATTCCCTTGGGATTTTCTCCGAACATCGGCCATAGTCTCGCGAGGCGTCGACAAGACATCCCCTCGCATAGGTGTTACGTCGGGAATGACAGTGGCAGCGGGCGGGAACAATGGGGAAAGCTGGCTGCGAGGATTCGTATGGTCGATCAGTCGAACGATATGCAGTCAGCCACACCTGAGACCGGCGGCCAATTGCCGGCTGGTGCTGTGTAGCACGATTCGGCTCCTTGGAGCTTGATAAATGCACGCATTCGAGGGGATGGCGAGACGCGTCCGTTTAGCAAGCGGCAGATGCATAGGTGCGCGTACACGAGAAACGCGGAGGCTGGCTTCCGGGAATAGACACATATGGCAGAATGCAGATACCGGCTTGTGGCGAAGATTAAACGTTTGGAGCAATTAGGAGATGAGATGGCTGAGTTCGCATTCGTTCACGATGAATTGTTTATCAAGCTGTTATGTGTCTTGAAGAATAGTCTGTGGAACGCTGTATTTTGTTGGGCTGAAGGTTCTCTGGATCTCTATACAGTATTGTTCATAGTTTTATTTAATATATTAGTTTTTAATCGTATTGTTAAAATGACATTGAAACATCGATACACTGATATGAAATGTAAGCTTGGTCAAACGGTTTCAATTTATATAATTAATAATAATTAAATAGTAGAATTTTAAGAAATTTATTTCGAGTCTCTTAAGAGAACGGTATCTATTTATCTCTGTCACCTTTTGTCCAGAGGAACCATAAATTGTTTAGATTTTTTATTACACGTAGAGTTCTTCCGTTCTGGTATTCTCATGTCTGACATAGGAAAGACTTATACTACTTACGGGCGCTCAGGTGCGGACGGTGTATCGGTGGTGCGCGGCCGCAGTAGAATAGCCCACGTATGGTCAGACGTGGCGCTCCCTCTGAACCACGGTTGAATCCTGTTTAATTCTTTAAACTAATATATCATTCCGTTTCCGATTTTTCGTATTCTTCTACATAACAAAGTACATTTTATCCTCTTTCATGAATAATTCTGGATTCTGTGAAGAACTTTGGTAGACAAGATTCTATTATTTTATATTAACGTTCCGATGAAGAAAACGAGTTTCGTCGAAAAATTCAACGGATCGCTGGACGTCGAGATTCATCGAGAAACCCGACTAACCGGAGATTCTAATCCTCCACGAAAATCCTTCGGCACTGTGCCATTATTTCTCTAATGGAAGGCATTCTCGTGAACGGCCAGCATAATCGGTGCTCGCGTTGTTCAACCTGACACTGTCGAAGCCACTTATCGACTACGTTTTCTAATTCCTAGCAATCCTGTTTCCACGAGTATTTAGTCACCGATACGACAAGTGGAATTGCTGCTTCGCAACTGTAATTACGCCCAGCAATCTCCTCGAATTTCAATGATATCACGTTGAACGTTGTATATGAATTTCAAATAGCAAGTAAAATTTCACTCAACCATCGAGCGAGTTTTAACAGCCACGTTTTCTTGCGTGCACGCAAAGTGGTCTGTTCAAATATTTTCCTTAGCCTCGAGGATTTTTCCTCAAAATTTTTCAACATCGAAGGAAACAATCCACAACCTGCTAACACAGAAACCACTCGAAGCATGTTAACGAACGCGAAACCGTGTTTCCAGCGCCAACAAAAGCCCAGGGATTTTTCAGTAACAAAGATCCTGACCTCCATAGTTGTTCCCATATTTTCTATTTCATTATTTAACCATATATTCGGTCGGTATCGGGTCGGAGGTGTGTTCGTTCGAAAATCAGAGGCGCGTTTTTCGAGAAATATGAAATGCACATATTTCAATACGGTGTCCGGGGTGTTCACGCGCTCGGAAAATAGAGATAAAATGCCCGAAAACAGTGCTGCCTCCGATTTACGCGGCCAACCAGTATGAATCTATTAATGTTTCCCCCGTTCGGTTTATCTGTCACCGGTCGCGTTTATTCGTCCACCGCATCGTCGATGACGGTTTGTTTTAGACCGGTGGATTTTCGAAAGGGTCTTGGTTCGAAGCCTCCACTGACACTCGTGTCGATACATCATCGAGAAACGGGAACGCTCAGCGATTCACGCGAAACTTGATTTTGTCACGTTTCAAGGGGTGCATGGTAAAACTCAAGATGTAAAAAATAAGTTCTTTTACAAGATATTAAAAAAAGCGAAACAATGTAAGACCTTAAAAGCATATTTTATATTACTTTAACCGTTTACTATGTTCGGCTTTAAGATTTTTACAAGTTTCCGTCATGGAGAACTTTGATTCGTTCCTTAAAAATGCAATATGCAAACGTAACGAGGTAATGAATTATAAAAGCTGGTTGCGACTCGAAGAAGTTTAGGAAACACTGATATAGAACATTGAAAGTTTAAAGATGTGAGAAGAAGCCACCATTCCTGAAGCTTTTTTTTCTTTTTAAACTTATTTTACATCGCAAAGAAATTCCGTTGCGCCTTTATGGATATTTTCAGATGAGAATGAATTTATTTATTAACGAGGATACCTCGAGAAACGGTAAGCGGCCGCGTACTAGCCAGGATCCGCGAAATTTATGAACGCTTTATGTCCTCGTAAAACGAGCAGGACGAAATTGTAAATTGGGAAAAAACCATTCTGGCCAGCGGCGTACGAACTGCGATACATATCCGCCGCGGCGCGATGGAAAAAAAAACTCACCGTTCCGTGCACGGGTCTCGTGAAATTTTCATGGGGAAATATCGCCTCCGACGGAAGTACGTCGCGATACGGCGATACCTGTCCGTCGTCCTTTTTCCATTAATTAAAACCAACGTGACTCTCCATCGAGAACGTGGAGTAAATAAAACGAAGAGAACAGCTAGTATTTTTTTGTGTTCCTAAAATGCACTCGTTCTTTGCTGCTTTATCGTTCCACCTCCTAAACCCGTGACTTAACGAAGGATAAATCTTTCACTTTTAATTCGTGTTTCTTTTTTCATAGGATATTATAGGATTCGATCAAACGAATCTCAGTAAAATTATCTAATATTATAGACTAATATTATAAAGTCTAATATTTAAGAATTACTATAAAAACTGTTCCAAAAATATTTCTTTAATATCTTTCTCTGCTGTCAAAAAATTGTACCACGTTTTGCCCATCACAAATCCCACAGAAAACCCGCAATCACGTCCCATAGATCATGTTCTGACGTATGTAACAATCCGAAAGCGGTCTGGGATCTCCAACGAAAGCTCCCTGAAACGTTTCTCGACTATGCACATCTCATTGACCCAAACACCCATCCGCCGATCGTTTCTAAAACAGTCGAAGGGCAGCTGGTGCGGATCATCGGAAGAATTAAAAAGAGGGAAGCACTCGAAGCATGGGACGAGCTAGAAGAAACCGTGTTCATCCGGTCTTCATCCATCAAAATCAATCTAGCCGGCGAGTGCGCTCGAGAGCCTCCGCGCGTTCGCCGATACTTCTCCTCTCGATAAACGTGCCGGAAGAACGAGGAGCGGGCCTGATCAGTCATCCCATCGAGCGCGGAAGCGGCGCCATTAAAGTTGCAAGGCTTTCAGTCTTGTAGAACGACGAAGGTTTCAGCGCTGCGCCGGCTATTATTTCTGATAATCCGACAGTTCGATTAATTCGAGATCCTGGATTAGGCGAATCCTTCGATTCTACTCTTCCCTGGGGGCTTCGGTGGAGTTTCGAGGAGAAGATTCTTTTTGGACGTTGTTCTGTTCAAAATAATTGGAGAATAGAATAGCGGAACGGGACAAGGAATTTTACAGAAAATACATTTACCGTGCAGATAAATTCTGTCACACGGTTTAGCTATCCTGATTCGCTTCGTTAAAATATAAATTCGAAATGAAACAATAGCACAGCATCCGGTACACAATATTCCAGGTGCAATATTTTCCAACATCACCGCGGAAATAACTGACGATTAAAGCACAGAGTGAGGCGAAATATTAAATTCCTGTTTCAAAGAAAGCCCGCCGGTCCTCGAGCGAGAGCGTTTCAAAGCGTGTTACAAGCTCTCCATTGTGCTCCGCGAGCGCTTCGGTCGCGAGTTGCAGACACGTTTATTGTCTACAATTTTGTCCGGCAACGTCCACATTACACTCGACGTAGCGTTTCCCATCGACCTCTCAAACCTCTCCGGTGCTTCCACAATTGTTACGCAAATATCCTTCCTTATACTTGAGCGAAACTTTCCTTCAACAACCACCAGAAACTTCCCCGTTCATCCGCAACGAGATCCAAGCTTGCTGCCTGTGCTGGTCGCAAAAAAAGGACAGTGGAACGATGCAGTTTGCCAGGAAAAACCAACGAGGAGCAACGGGGCGACAGTAAATTTACATTAGAGGCAGGCAACGGGGACACGGGAAAGCTCTCTTACCGTTTTCACTTCGCTGTATTGACTTGGATCGCGATTTATCCATGCGCGAGTGATAGATCTTTCGCTGGCCGATTCTTCGAAGCGAAACACGCGGTTCGAAGTTTCCCGTAGCGTTTCGCTGCGAGTTCGCGAGCAGGAACGCGGAACAAGAAGCATCGGAATCTACGAGGGACAAATCTACGAGGAACAAATCTACGAGAAACAAATCTACGACCATCGTAGCTGCGCACAGTGTCGCTGAAGCGAGGTAAGAAAAATATGGAGATAGGTGAATTTAAAGAGCCTGCGACAAGGCGAATGCAACTCGAACCGGCTTTGGCTACTCGAGGCAAGCTAAAGTCCTCTGTAAGTTTCCTGGTTTAGTTCCGACATTTTGGGAAGTTTGGAAAATAAAATCGACCATGCGTGTAATTGTGGGAGAGGTTTGCAGTTTGGGTATTACTTCGATCGAAGCTCGCGCGATCATATTTCCTTAAATGAAGGTTTATCATTTTCTATGGTATAATTCATGATAAATATTTCGTTCGAGGAAATTTTATTTTACATCCTGCCGAAAATATTTTGAAAAATGCCTACTTGATACTTTTTTTTTAAAAATCAATATACTGCGTCAAACCACAGTAATTGATTTTATGAAGGATTCTATTCGTGGAAATCGGATCAACCGATCGGATGAAATCGAAAACGAAGACCTAACGATTGTCCGTCGCGCGAAAGGGTAGTTTTCCCGGCAACCCCCGTGAATTTTTGACAGGGAATAATCGAATAGAGCGTTCGAAGCCGTAGCCTCGCCGAAACAGCGTAGTTTTTCAAACGAAATTGGGTCGACGCCGGACAAACCGAGCGCGCAGGATGATCCTTTTTTTTTCTAAGCGATCCTCGCGAGAAAAATAGCGGAATTTTTGCGGGCTCGCAGCTGCGACGGGTTTTAATAAAGTCGCTCGTTTAATTGTCAAGCTTTTTTATCGCGTCCGCGACTCGCATTCCGAACGTAGGGCGGGGACGGATCTGGCGCTTCGCCAGGCGTTCTCTCGGTGTACGAGCGCTTAAGATGAAATTTAAACGTCGTCCGTGAACAAAATTCTCATTCTTGTGGCTCGAAGAAGGAAAGTTCGTCGATCTGGCGTAATCTTCGCGCCGATAAAGCGGTGAAATTCCATTAAGCCGAGCCGCGTAACTTACACAATGAACTTCAACCCCTGTTGGAACTCAAATATATTGACACGCGCGATGTTTTTAAAAAGCTGCGAGAACTCAGGGATGAGGCAACCTTGCCGAGCGGATAAGCTTGTCAGGGAAGTAATTAACTAATGTTCGCAAACCGTATACCCTTCGAGAACAGAGTGAAGAAGGAAAAAAAAAGGAGAGTGGAAGGATGAGAAGGGGGTGGAAAAAGTTTGAAAATCAATTTTAATAGGAACCTCGAGCTCTTTGGGGAAGGAAGTTTGAAAAGAAGTTGCGTCGGGATAAAAACGGTCTTAAAAGCGTCTTCGTTCGAGAAAAATTCGTTCGGCCACTTTGGTCAACTATCGATGTGGACCCACTCGACTTTGCGACTCGGTGAAAAAGACAGCGACAAAAGTAACGAGTAGAACGAGCGTGCGAAATGGGTCGAGTGTTCAGGAATGTTCCGCTCAGAAGTGGTCGAGGTACCAATCTTGTCGATAATCTATGGAAATTATCGAAGCTACGAACGTATAATTTCTTGTCCGTCTCTTCTCGAAATTATTTAAACTAATTGAACAAAATTACTCTCAAAAGAAATTGAACAAGCTCTGGAAAATATGTCTAAAATCATAACAAGTGATATCTTAGTCTCTAAAAATATTGGAATATAAAAAAAAAAACAAATGGTTTCAACCATTCGGATCAAAAGCGGAATAAAAAAGGAAGACACGATCCAAGCAACCTGTCCTCTCGAAAAATGATTCAAACACGCTTTCCTAGCAAACCTTCACCCTTTATTTACACCGTATCACGCTCAGTGTACGATGGCCATCTTCGACAGATTCTCTAGCGAAGCATCGTTCCGCGGCCACAAAGGGAAGTAGGAGCAGTCGCTTGCATCTGGCCTGGAAACATCTCCCGAAGGGTTCTTTCACGGAGCCGGCTCTGGCCTCGACATCCGATTTCAACGACAGCAATACGTCCTGGAGGAGACCCTGGCAGCTCGCAGAGAGTCGAATCCCTCGGGAAGATGGGACGAGCGCGCGGTCTATTGTTGCCGGTTAATTAAGGGAATTGATGAAAGATTAAGGAGTTCCTCCTGGCCGTTCGTCGTTCGCCATTCGACGTACATCCGCTTCGTCTTTTAAGAAGCGAAGTATCCGAGGCTCGATCGACGACGCATTGTAAGCTTCGGATGTCTAGCCTTCTCTTCTCTTTCTCCTTTATGCGTGTGTATATAGTATATGGAAGGAGAAAGAGGAAACGAAGCAACGCGGAGGGATAAATTGAAAACTCGCTCGGAGAGTAAGAGCCATCGAGGCAGCTCGGCGATCTTGTCTAAGGATAAAAATTTCATCGTCCTATCGTCGACTCGCGTACAGATTCTCGTCTTCTGGTAATTAATTACCAGTGGCCTGGCCGTCTCGAGGAAGATCACCAAGCACCGGAGCAAAAAACTTTCTCTTCCACACTGGGGAAACCGTATTTCGTTCGCTCTCCCTCGTGATTTCTGTCTCTCTTTCCTCCCTTCGTCCTCCCTCGTCCCTTTTGTTTCCTTTTTTTTTTCACCATCGATGCGGGTTAATCGAGTCGAGGGAATTAATCTTGTTTAGCTGACCCCGGGAAATGGCTCGGTTACGCTGAATCAAATTTATATTCTTCTTTTGGAGACGAACCAGCGGAGGGCGTGACTTTCACTCAAGGCCCGTTACGTAAGTATCGATCTTCCTGTCTCAAAGTCTGTTAGCCTATAAATGAGCTACCGTTCCTCGGTTATACGAAACTTTGAGATTCGTTACAGGTCTTAATCATCGCATTTAAATCAACTTTGTTACATTTTTCCGTTCATCAAACACTCAACGATCCTCCTCTTTCTCGTCACCCGCTAATTACACCCAACGCTCCTTCCCTTCGAAAACTACTTTTACGCTTAAATTATCCTTTAAACCAACTCTAACGATCTGAAACCCGGAGAATTGAATCATCGAGTCTCGTCCACAGCGACATCGATCCACGTCGGCCGCGAAACCGCACGTAGCCAACAATTCCGTCGCTACGATCACGGCAATTACGCCAGCCGGCGACCGTAAACGCAGAAGTAGTCGAGCTCGCCAAGGATACGTAGTACATGGAAGTGTGGCCGAGAGGACCGCGGTAGGATGCTAAGTGGATTGCCGTGGAAACATTAAATTACCCAAGAGCTGGTGTGGTCCAGCTCGAAATCGTCCAAAACCACGGTGGCTAATGCGCCATCCATTAACCGCAACAATCTTGTGTACACGGGACGATGGCAGCTCGAGGAGAGTCCATTGGGTTCGCGGATCAACCGGAATTACCTCCACGATTAATCCTCCGCGAAACGACAATGGTCGTCGATGGCGGCTCGGTTTAATTAACCAACGGACGAGATCGTTTCGCGATGGTAACGTTGTAATTTCGTTCGTTGCCGGCTTTTACAGCCCCACGGATTGTTACAGGTTAGTAATTGCTCGAAATCGGCAGTAGAGGATAAAGAATCGAGGGTATCATGAAAATATACCATTAATTTGTGTCGCGCTTCGTAATTCGTACGGGGACCGCGTTAATTACGCCGGTGGAATGTAATAAACGTTTCGTTTCGCTGTCGCTTGTTCCGGGTGTAATTTCACGGTTAATTGGAGTTATGGACGTAGATTGCTCGCGCTACTTCGCGCCACGAAAATCCCGGTCCTCGGAATAGACCGATAATTCGAAAGTTATCCGGATAAATTAGAAATTGCTCGGTCCGATTTCGGTATTAGAAGATTAATGAGAAATGAAAGTTCTCGCCTGAGACGAGCGATATCTGGCGAATCGAACCGGTCGATTTATTTGGGAGCATCGCGAGAGAAGAAACGATAGCGAGGGATGAATCGAAGGAGATTTATTCGAGGGTGTGTAAGACGCTTTGGCCAAAAATCCAGATTCTCTCCCCCGATTCTCGCCAGACGTCGCGTCGATTTTTCGGGATAAGCTTTATACCAACCGGGAGCTCTTTACCCCCTGCTTATGGTATACATAGCGCGTTTATTTTTCACATCGCGGAGTCGGAAAGGTTTCGCGTCGGTCTCTTTTAAAATACGATGGTCTGAATATACTTCATCGCTTGGTTCGCAGAATTTCACCGTTCCCAAGAATCATCCTGTTAAGAGTCTTGGAAATACACCGTGCATAAATAAACTTTAAATTAGGGAGCGATGGCCCATTTGCTTTAAAAGAATGAATGCATCGTAAATTTAATTAACATCTAAACTGAAAAAAAGTCTATTTGCTATTCGATCCACTGCTAAGAACAGCCAAGACCATCTCATCCCAAGTTCCTCTATTCGCGGTGTAAATTAAAATTTCTATAAAGTATAACAAACCTAAGAAACCAAAAAAAGGAAAAAAAAAACGAGAGCAAATTGACGAGACCAATTCACGAGATCGGTCGCGGTCAATTGACCGCGAATCCTTCGCGGTGAAATTTAATCCGCGCGGGATAGTGGAGCGAATTTAAGCGACCGAGCGTCCAAGTGTCAGCTGTCTACTTTGTCTGGCGAGCGTATCCGGACAAATCCGCGGCGTGCAGTTTCTATATGCAAATTTACTCATAACTCACCGGGAACGTATCAGACGTACCGCATCGTCGGAACGCAGCAGCCCTCTCTTCCTCTAGGTCCCTCGGCTTTGGCGTACTTTCCGGACCGATCCGTGTCTCTTCTCGAAATGTAAATCGTCGGACTAAGAACCGGAAGGGTTGGAAAAACAGGGTCTGGAATATGCCTCTTCGGTCACCAGACTCAAAGGAATGTAGCTCGTAGAATCCTCGGGATGATTGTCTGCCTGGAAATTTGTATTTTATTATTAGAAGCTTGAATTTTTTACTCGTTCAAATTCTATGATAGGATTTGTATTTTCATATCAGATTTGCAGCGCGCCGTTTGCGTAATTGAATAACCCTCAGGGTTTAATTAACCTAATAGTTTCGATAATGTGACGGTCCGAATGATCCGGTACATGTAATAGTCTGTTGATTAACTTGATGCCCCGATAATCTCGATTGTGTCGTGATTTCGATCGTTTGATAACTATGTTACACCGATGGTCCAGCTAATCTGGAGTTTAATAATGTAGTAACCCTGATGAACCTGGTGATTTAATAATTTGACTCTGTCTCAATTTTTTCTTGTTTCCATCGAATTAATACTGAGATTAGCGACGATTAACCAATTTTACTACCATGTCGTAATTTACCAACTTTGATACTTCGTTAATTGAAATAAATTAAATATACTTACAGTTATAACAATTAATTATCCTAATAAATCGACAGTCTGAGAAATCTAATAGTCGTAGCATGTTTCACAAAGGAACTACTGGATAATAGCATAGTCCTTTCATAATCTCCATACGACGAGAAACAGAAATTCGATTCGAGCTACGAAGCCAAAGTGTGCACGTTTGGATAGGCAGACAATCGAGGATCGCATTAGCAGCGACACAATGTACGTGACGATTACGGTTCACCTCGTGACATAACGTTTCGAGTGACGGATGGCGGCGTCATCATAATTTACTCGGAGAAAATGTATTCTCGCGCGGCAATATCGAAACAGGCCAATATCGTTAACTCTAATTCGCTTGCGTTTGCACGAGCATTGTCGAGCAGCAATAACGAGATTAATAATGCGACCCTCGTCGATAATAATCGTGGAATCACGTACCATGCCAATATCGAGCCGCTCGATTTTGGTTAGCCGCAATGAAACCAAGAAATCCAGAATTACCAGGCCGATGCGTTTCGCACGTTCGATTAACCGTGCTCCATCGTTCCTGATCTTTGATTAACTTTTTTTCTTTTCTACTTTTTATCTTTTCCCCTGTTATTACGAGCAACTGTCGAAACATTGGATAGAATCATTTGTACCGAAAATTAGACCATTCTTGCGACCGTGAATTCCGATGATCGATAATTAATGACGGTTCGTTGAATCCTACAACGCGTTACTCGGGAATTAACGCAGCGAGTTGCAAGTATCTGTCGGTTTATTGAACATCCTCGGGTGAAAAATGTGCTTCGACGATGATAAATAAATTTATTTTTCGAATTGTGATAACTTTCTGACATCGAGTTGCTAGTAAAAAAAAAAATAAAAAATTCAGGTAAAATATTTCAATATTTAATAAATACAAAATTCATCGCATGTATTTTTTTCGATTTCGCGACTCAAAAAGAAGACAAAAGAATATCGTCTATTTGAACGGATTTACACGCGATCGTACGTAGTTCCTGTCGGTACAGCGACGCCTTTTTTTCACGCTTCCGTTTTCGTGTCGTGGGCGTACACGGTCCTTCAACCGGAGCCACGGTCATTGTTCAAGTTTATCGCGATATGCCCACGCCGCTGCATTTCCGGGAGCTTCGCGTAATCGTTGCACGCGCAATGAATTTTATGACGGATACGTGCGGCGAATTTGTCAAGCGAAAAGAGATAATGCGACGAGCTCGCGATCGCGCCGCGGATTACTCGATGCAACTCCGATCGATCAGCAGAAACACGGAAATAAATTATTTTTCTTTTTTTCTTCTTTTTTTTACGTGGTTCGTTCGTCGTATCGATTGCTGGGTCATTAGTGAAGAAGTTTGGCCTCGAATCATGTTGGCGTATTTAAATTTTAAAGCACAAACTTGTGTCTTTAAGGAATTCAATTGTATTTCTGAAGCGTCTTGTTTTATGTCACGTTTCCAGCTTTAATATTTAAATTTATCGGACTCATAAAGTAAATAATTTATTGTTAATTGACTCTGATTCTGTTTCATCGATAAAGTGTTCGTGCGTAATTTCTTAATCCTGACAAAGCAAAAAAGAGCTCATATTTTTAAGGCAATAGTTGTTTCTTCGATGCTACGTACAGATAAAAATTTGCATCGTTTGGTACAACGATTGCTCCATAAAAGAACAATCGATTAACCCCTAGCGATAGAGTACTAAAAAAAATATGAATAAAAATTCCAACGAATTCCAATTCAATTTGTTTTGCACGAAATTTTACAAATTTACCACAGAGCCCAAGAATTCATCAAGTTTCGTTTCGACGGACCGGTACCGACGTCACGTGGTCCTCGAGGAAACCGGATGCAACAGCTTGCCGCGCGTCGACCAGCCGACTGCACTTCCGGTGTAACGCAGCCTCTGACCCGTGAATTAATATTTCATTGCGGCCACGTTTTGTCGCATTCCTCTCGCCTCTCTCTGTCCCTCTCTGTCTCTCAACTTTCACGGTTCGTTTTCCATCGACTGCTCGGCTCGCCCCTTTGTTCCTGTTCGAGTCATTTACTTTCCTCTGCATCTTTGACCGTGAATCCGAGCCGCGCTATTTACCACCCTCGTAGCGGAGTATCGCTATTTACAGCTCACTCCAGGGACGCCAGGATTGTTTGCGCCCGCCCTTATGTTCCGACGATCGATCAACGATCTCGCGTTCCAGACCATTTCTGGCTGGGATCTTAATGCACCGTGACATTGCTGGATGCGATTCAACGGAGCCTCCAGGTTTTTCTATTCGTCGCTCCGTCAACGAGAATTTGATCCATCGTTGGAGATACTTGGAGTGTCTCTGAATGGATTTTAATTGGATTTAGTTGTGAATGAAATTTGTTTCTATCCACCGGCGTTTAAGCTTCAATTCCCTCGGTATTATCTTATTCCAAAGAAATACAGTTTCTGCAGTTTATAAACGACTCTCGACTGTGAGATAAAACAATTTCACGTTAGCTTTAACTTCATCGTCGCGACTTAATTCAAAGCGAACGTTCCATCAACTGCACACCAGGTCGTTTAACGATGACTCCGATGTTGGTCGCTGACGCGTTCCAATGATAGACAAACAGACAGACCGAGATCCTGGATGGAAGCCGATGAGCAAAATTCGATGACCTATATATCCGATGCACAATGCATTCTCCTGGCACAAAGGGCACACGGGGAGATACGAAGTGCCTCGCGACTCTCCGTATCGATTCAAAATCAATACGGCGTATCTCGATGATGTGTCAATACAAAGAGCCCCGAGCCAGCCCTGCCAGCCTTACAATTGGTTCTTGTACCGAAGCCAACTAAAGGCCCCTGGAGCTGCGAAGGCCGATGGTTCTTGCATCGATTTCGTGCCGCTGAAAACTTCCACCTTCGGGGATCCTCTGGCTACGACTGGCTGACGAGTTTGCGAATCGAATGTTTCCAAGTGTCGCTCGATGCTTTGGAGAATACTCCAAGTTGTCGAGTTTGGAGAACATGTCTCGAATTCGGTGATTTTGAAGAGGTTGTTGGTTTATTTTTAATGGACAGGTTATCGATCAGCTTTGTAAAATAGTTTAACAATGGATGAATAAAATTAGAGGAATTGGGTCCTTCGTGTTTTTCAATAATTAGTAGACCGCCGATTTTATGCAAATTTATATTTTTCAGAATATAGCGAAGAAAGGAGAACATTGGTAGAAAATTATTTCACCTACCAGATACGAAAAGCAGTATAATTTGGATGTTTTGGATATTTTTCTGTGCATCACTTGTATCGTTAATTCAAGAATATCTTTACTCGTTTTCAGAACGAAAACAGAGCCCTACGACTGAAGGAGCCTGCATCGTTGGCCCTCTCCGCAGGAAATTCCGGCAACTACGTGGACCCAGATGGCACCGCCATTGTGATGTCGTCTGAGCTACTGCCTGCACCTACTCCAGACCCGAGGGTGACATGGAATTATTTCGACGAACAGGGGTAAGATTAAGCGACAGCTAACAGCCGGTAAAAATTTTTCAATCCTAACAAATATTAGAAGAATTCCAGAAACACTTTAATTTTATTTCTTAAACGATCCAAGCGGATCAACTTAAATTTCATTTTATTCAAATTAATGAATATTCATATATCGTTGGATGTAAAATTCAATTTCACCATCGGAACATAGCTTAGTGCGTAATTCTAATTCACACTGAGCTACGAGCTCGACGATGCAATGTAATAGAAAGTATTCGAAAAGCCGTTGAAACGCAATCTCGCTGCAGAACGCAAGAACGGAATACTAATCGGTCCTCGTTTCTCTCGCATGCATTGTTAAACGTTCGAAAAAGCATTGCAACATCCACTATTAATGAATCTGCAGTGAAACTGCGTACCTCGCATTCTTTGACGTATTGATATTAATTATTTCGCTAGCTCGCGAAAACAACGTGTCATTCGTGACAGAGACTCGTAAACGCCAACTTTCGCGAAAAATTTCTTCCTACGAAACGTCTCCTTCGTTCCAACATTTTTATATTTATGAGTAACGTTTGCATACTCGTGTTGTTTCAAGGTATGTCTCGAGAGGAGGACTACGAGCGGGGGAAGATCCGTATACTAGAAACAAATTCAACCAGGAAGCATCCGATGGACTTCCGAGCAATCGAGATATTCCTGACACGCGCAGTGCTATGTGAGTAAATTGTTTTTTATTGCCTGTTATTTCTCAATAATTTATTGCCTTTCTGCGAACAAAAATTTCTATGAAAACTGTCCTTTGCAATAAAAAATAATCCAGTCGCCTATTATTCTCCGGTAATTTATTTCTTTTCCGCCAAACCTGTTCTTCGAAATAAAAATAATCCAATAGCATCGGAACTATTTGTCCGAGAGAAAATAATCCAATGCTCTGTTGTTTTCCAAAAACTCAACACCTTTTTTATGAAAGAAAAACTTCTATGAAAACCGTTCTTTAAAATAAAAATATTCCACGGAAGAGAAATTAGCTCGTGATAAAATAAAAAAAAAAATAAATAAACGAGACTCAACAGCGTGCATCGATCGAGTGTCATCCACCTCGATGTCACGACAATCTTCAAGTCGATGAACTGACACGGGGAGAACGTCAATGTCCGCAAAAGCAAACGCGAGAAAATTTCATGGTGAATATTCACGAACTATCGCCGGTCGTTACAAATCGATGCTATGCAGTTAACCGAACGGAGGAGACCGATGGAAATCGCGCCGAGCGATCGTCCGACGAGGAGGAATAAAAGGAGGCGGAACTTGCCCTGCAGGTCGATCAATCCTTTCATACACTATTATTGGGGCCTTCGGGAACAGCTCGACAAGGATTACCCTTCGCAGGTGATCGCGAAAATCGCGGCCCAACGTTGGGAGTGCATGGACATAACGAGGAAGCGACCGTACATACTAGCAGCGAGCGATCAACGAAAACGACGATCGAAAATTTTATTCAGGAAGAAATAGGTTTAGCGAATCGTGCTAACTACAAATTTACAATCATTAAATTTGGAACGATCGAAGGTTCCTGGTTTTAATATATTTTTTTATATACAGATTTTTCCGAAGAAACGGAACACCCAGGAAGAGATAATTTATAAATTTGCGTCCGCGTGATGAACCTTGAATCTTCGCTGGGAGGATGTTCGGTTTCAGGGAACAACAAAATTGCAAGGAATTATCGAAGAACGATCGGAAAGACACGAATTATTTTCCAGTGTAATTAATCGTACGATTTTTATTTTTGTATGCTATTTTATACTTTTCTTGGTATTTTTTTCGTATCCCCCGAAACACGTATCGTGAACCATGTATCGTATATACACAGAATCTCCGTATCATCGATGTTGTTATTCGTTACGCATTTTTTGGCTTTCATCTTCCTGGAAGTGTTAGAAGCTCGATTATTCCGGGCTTCGCCGAACCGATTGACCCTTTCGATTAAATACGATCGTTTTTGGGCTTCACACGTATGACCGAATACTCATGAATTAAAGATACGGTGTTCGTTGAGAAGAACCGGGCGGCTTTAATCGAAAAGCATCGACGTTTCGCATTTAAAAATCGTACTCCGCGAGATAGCTGTCGAAAAGGCGATTTTTTTTCAATTCCATTGCGCCAAGTTAGACCGAACCTTTCATAAAAGAGAAAAGAACGTTTCCTTCTCCGTTTTTTTATTTTTTTTTATTTTTTTTTATTTTTTTTTATTTTTTTTTATTTTTTTTTATTTTTTTTTATTTTTTTTTATTTTTTTTTATTTTTTTTTATTTTTTTTTATTTTTTTTTATTTTTTTTTATTTTTTTTTATTTTTTTTTATTTTTTTTTATTTTTTTTTATTTTTTTTTATTTTTTTTTATTTTTTTTTATTTTTTTTTATTTTTTTTTTCAACCGATCCAGTTGCAGGCTCGATCAGCCCCCGGAAACAGGCTTGGAAATCGCGATGCCAGCAGGAAACATGGAATTGAGTTCGCAAAGTTTAAAGATTCACCGGTTAATGGTATTGCCTAGTTTCCACGCTCTGCGCGTATTCTTCCTAATAAAAACGTACCTCCGAATGTTCCTCTTCTTTCACGTCGCCAACGAAAATCGTGATCTAAACCGCTCGAGCTTTCAAGGGTTGGTGTTGCGAAAACGAATAACCGAAAAGAGCAGAGAGTTGGCGAACGCTGGGTGCTCGTGAAATTTCACGCGGAATAGAACGAATTAATTATCGAGCGACGCTGGAAATAAATTCCTGGCCAGTTCGGTGTCCGTTCAGCCGTTGGGTAATCAATGGTTAATGGAAGCAATCTAATTTCGGGGCCACGGCTACTTTTATGGGCCCGTAATTTATTCGCTGTTTGCGTGGGAATAAAGCTTCGTTCCATAGTGTCGGTTGTATCGGAACTGAATTTACGATGCATTTTATTAATTGAAACGGTTCGAAATAGTCCCGACGAGGCATCCCTCGATGGAACGAAGAAACAACGCGAGAACCTCTTTCGCCTCGACGGCGCGATCGATACCGCTTTGAAATCGAAAGGCTCTCCCCTTCTGTTCGGAATGCATTTTCCGGTGACACCGCCTTTCCGACTGTCTCTGCCGAAGCAGGAGGACCCTTCAATCCTCCAGGCTGATCTAATTTCCTGGCCGCTCCACCTACGCCCGACCGTATCCTGTTTCACGCGAACAGACGCGTTCAACAAGTATCCGCGACCCTGTCTACCAACGCGATCGAGAGGAACTCGAGGGATGAAAATTTCGACAAATTTATAGTACGCTCGATGGAGCTCTGGAAGAACGTGTACATGGTCGAGGATTTGAAAATTGTGTTTCGCGCGGTGAATTCTTTTTAAAAAGTTGGAGAACTTGGATTTCTTTAAACTACACGGTTCCTTTTACGAATTACACATGGTGTTTATCGTATGGTGCGTAACAATCGCCAGGTATTCGTGAATAAAAATTAGTCGATACTTGGCAACAAATTGCGGTAATAAAAATGGAAAAAAAATATTTGCTTCGATCATCATACATTATAAGCAGCTTTGCTTTCTGTAGAATGATCCCCAAAATAAAAGAATCCTTCGAGAAAAATTATGAAGGATTTAAAAATATCATCCTGCCGAAAAATAGATGAAAATATACGGGAAGAAATAAAAAATACATAGTCGGAATTGAAAGTCGATAGATTTTGTTTGAAAGAACGATTAATCTCACGCAGTTACAATAAAACGTAGCGAATAAAGTGCGAAATCGCGAACTCGTTAATATTCGATGTAACACGGTCTGCAAGATGAATTGTTGTTCGAACCTGATTTGCATTTCGACGCCGTTCATAACGTTTAGCAAACGTCGATTGCTGAAAACCCGATATCCCGAATGTTATATAAATGTTTCACGGGTCCATGAAGAGAAGCTACGAAGTGTAACCTACGGGTTTCTGCGGCTTCTGTTATCAGACTCTCGATTCTAACTTTATACAATCTCGCAGAAAGACCAGTTATCCCGGATTGCTTTTCCCGAAATCGTATCTTGGAAATTGTCTCGTTCCAACGATGTTCGGTAGCTTTTGCAAAAATACACTGTCCCGATTTGCAAATTTAACACTAGATCTATCAGAGTTCCGTTAAAAACATAGACAAAAGTTCGTCTGCATATTTTTTTTAGACGTCTCTCATTTTTATTCCTAACACTTTTAAAACAAAGAAAAATATATACTTTAAAAACTACTTTAAAGTGATCGAGTCCCCTTTCGACCAACTGTAAATATACTTTAATCATCGGTACATCTAATGTTAATAACATGATTTCTTTCACCGAGTGAAGCAGAAAATTTTTCAATTTTAATATCGAAGCAAAACGGCAGATATTACAGGCGAAGATTACGATACGATTTTTGGATCCGACTTTAAGGTCTAGCCACCGAACCCTCTTTCCTCGAGTTAATCGAATTCCTATTGATCTTGCATTCCATCGAGATAATGTCGCTCGTAATATCTTCCTCGCCTCAGCCCGTGTATAGTACGCTTCTTAATGTTGCTTTACCTTAACGTCATGGTTTTCCATCCGTTCCCTCGATCCTCTAGCGAATCTAATTAAAGAAGAAACACTGTTATAAGTAGCATCGCGGCCACGTCAAAAAGTACGCCGGTCCCTCATGAATTATTCACTCGCACCGTTTCATCTCTGTGCTCGTGATTCTTGTCCCGATGTTCCTTAGCCCGCGACCGGCTGTTTCCGATAATGGAATAGTTGTATCACTTATACGCAACGTGGGGAACTTAAATATTTATGCGGCAGCCACGGTGCGCCGCGCCCGAATGCACACCAGCCGTTGCATTAAACATGTCAACGCGACCCGGAGGCATCGTGGCCGGAAGTCGTGGGAGAAACTCCACCGTTCCAGCCCGTTTCTGACTTCCACGCTCCGATCGTAACGAAACCTCTAAAAGATTCATTCGTCTCGAATTCTGAGAAGAAATAAAAGCTGGGCTTTCACGATCGACCGTGAGATTGTGTTAATAATTGTAGCAAATTATAAACGATGGTGGTAAAATGTTCGAGTACTGTTATCAGCAAGATAATCTATCGCACCGACGGTTTCCCTTGGGCGACACCGTGGTTTCGGGATATCTGTACCCATTAACAGGGAGCGTAACAACGAGAAATTAGTTAGTGCGAGGATATCTTAGCGAAATGATTAGAGTTCTGGCTTGCTATGATGTTCATTGTGGATATAATTCCTCCTTGGGTTCCTCAGTTTTTTTTTTTTCACTCAATTTCTGCAGTGTGTTTCCGAGACACGTTTTACTGCGATGAAATTGGAACTTGGAAACATTTCTACAATATGAAAGTAGTCCTACCGTAAGAAGGATTCCGGAAAGAATTTTAGCAACCGGAGAACTCAATTTTCCAAGGAAAAAGGGATTCTGACGATAAACAAGCTGCACATGGACAGCAAAAATGGGACTCCAGCAATAAAGTAGCTGTACAAAGATACGAAACAGAAAGTTCCGTAATAAAAAAGAAAGAAATTCGAGGGTATAAAGAAAAGGGTTCCAGCAATTAAAAAGCAGAAACGCAAGAAAACCGAGAAAGGAATTCTAGCGATGAAAAAAAAAAAAAACATCAACGCAAGAACAATAGAAAAAGATTTAAATGAAGAAAAAAAGTTGATCGAAATCTCAGAAATTCGTCGCGAACGAGTTACTACACTCCTTGTTTCCGCTCGTTTCTCCTTGTTTCTGTAACGCGATGAAATATTCAAGCGGCGATGAAAAGTTACCCCCGGCGACAATCCAGAAGAATAACTCGTAAAAAGTGGAATATTTTTTTCGAGAAATAAAGCAGGAACTTTCGCGTCCAGGTAAATCAATACTCTCGGACCAGGACTTTTCAAATTGCACGAAAGGTGTCCTTTGTAGCATGAAACATCGAAGGGGCTGAATTTTCATTTCGCCCAGACTCGCGTGCTCCTTCGATTCCTCTTGCAGTCGTTTTACCTCGACTCTTTCCCTTCGAGGGTTGATCCCAGACCTTCTTTTTCCTTTTACGAGCGAGGTCACGTCGCGAAGCATCGAGGATATTGATCCTTCAATCGAGAAAGCAGCTTGATCGATCAGTGACGTTTGGCAGCGTCTGACCAAACTCGGCTTATACTACTGGCACGTGTTAGTTCTCGCGTTCCTAGTCCCAATTGCGTCTGAAACTTCGTCCTATCTTAAAAGAGAGTGTAGCAGGACATTGATTGATTAATTGGAAGTGAGATAGCGTGGATAAATTCAACGATTCGAAACTAAATCGAATTTCAACATCTTCGTTAACCCGACCCAGAAAGTCGTCTAAAAAAATCGCCTATCCCAAGCAAGTTTTTTAAGGAACCGACACTATTCTCTTTCCTTCCCAAACTCGTAACGCCAATTACAAAGCAAGGCCGCAACAGACTCCAAGAAGAATCCTCGTAAAAGATGGTATCTTGTCGGCTACACGTGGCAACCGTAATAAAGCCACCTCGCAAACGGCACTAACCATCGACACACGTACATAGAAGACGTCTGCAGATCCTCCAATAGCGAATGTCGGAGGAATATCGTGGCTGTTCGCTCGGGAACAGAACAGAGCACGTTCATACGCCGCTCGATAAGGACCGGGGATCGCGGGCAAACTGATTTTCTCGGTTGGAAAACGCGAGGGACGCAGGGGAAACTGGTCGTTACGCGATATCGGCCACGATGTGAACGACTTCCAATGGCGATTCACTCGCGGCGAATCCTCTTCGCTACGCGAGATTCTCCAGTGCGGTTTTTCCTCTGTTTCTTTTCGTCTGCTGAGGCCATTATTTTCGTTCCCAGGACCGGCACGAGGAGGCACGGTTATTGCGAAATATAATGGGCACAATAGAGGCGGAACATGGTCGCGAATTCGACGATTGTTGATGGTTCAAGTGGCGCGGATTTAGGATATCGAATTGGACGGGAATCGATTGGAGAGCGAACTGAAATTCGAGCGCGATTGGCTCTTAATTGGAGAAAATTGAGGGTGAGTAGATAGGGGTAGATTTGATAATATTCAAACCTACCGATTTGCTTATGAAAATTGATACGTGCGTTGGTATAATCGATCAGATGTAATTAAATATTTTCGAAATTAACCCTTTCGCTATTACAGGCGACTACGATCGCTCGCTCCGAAGTGACAAGTGGATATTATAATCGTCCGAGATAGCGTAATTATATTTAAAAACGATATATAATAGAGTAAAGATTTTTCTTTTCGTGTAATTTATCGTTCTTCGGACGCTCGAACGATTAATAAGATATCATTAGCAGCGACGGCTATAAAAGGGCCAGCAAAGGGATTAAAAAGAAAAAGAAAAACTGGTATTCGTTCATTCTAACTTTTACAAAATGGGTCGATGGATCTTCTCGTTATTCATCCGATGTATAGAGATAAAGTGTGCCTTCCCCAGCATACAGTCTCAACAAAAGGATCGACAGCTTTAGAAAGCGAGCTCGAACCACTGATCCTCCTCCACTATCTGATCACCGATGCTTCGTATGCGACGAGCTACCGTGTTATTTTTACGTGTGCCTTTTACAGCCGATTATATGTCGCTTTTCTCTCCCTTCTGAACAGTTCCATGCGAGTAAGCTCGCATCGAGCCGGCCACGGTCGTTTAATCGCACAGTAGAGTAAAAGTTGATCAGCTTATCCTCATCGACCAACCGATTCTCGATGAAACGCTCTAAATTTCCAAAGAATTGACAGGAATTTTTTGAAAAAATAGATCATAATAATCCGGAACCGTTCTCTCGGAGAATAAAATACTAAAACGCGAAAAATGGCCGCTCGTAAAGTTTATTAACCAGCAAAAGGGATCCCGCTGTACAGCGACAGCTCTTCGCTTCTTTGGCTGGATTCTTTTTTTTTTTTTTTATCGTTCCACCTGCTGACGCGAAATTGCGCTCTTTTGTCGTGTCGGGGAGACTTCTTCGTCGGGCACCGACGCTTGCTCCCTTTCCCACCGCACGAACCATGCTGGAAAGTTAATTTCGTTCGCCACGATGAACGGTTCCCATTGTTTCGCTCGCGGTTATATTCGTATCGACTTCCAGCTAATAAAATTTACGACTGGACGCGTCATGTTTCGTATCGTCGATCGCGAACATGGGGAGGAAGATTCATTATGACAAGCTTTGTTGCGTGTTCTCTTTTCGTTTCTGCATAAATAGACAGTTTAGCGGCGAACGTAATTACTTGACATTGTAACTATAACTTTTGGTAGGAATTACGTGATCAGAGAGATTATAAAATTGTCAGAAACGTTAAAGTATTTATGCCGTGGTCAATGGAACAAAATATTAAACAGATTCATGAAAAAAAGTGTTCCTGGTCTCGTTCAATGGACACTAATTCTTTTCTTCTCGTCGTCGCAATGTAAAAAAAAATTAAAATGTTCCATCGTATTACTCGTAGATACAGTCAACTGTACAGGCGAACCGATCGTGAACAAGCAAACGGGAGGCTAATACAATTACGGGTTATTAACGATCGTTCATAATCCAGTAGATTCCTCAATTAATGGCTGCAGTGCTCCGTAATTGATAAAGCCATCGTGAATTGCAATATTGAATCTGCAGTGTTGATTTTCATCTCGATCCCTTTGTGTCTACTCCGGGTCGACGATTAAAGCTTTAGCGTGAAAAATTAACGCAAACAATGATTCTTCAAAAGTTCGAATCGTTTATACATGGGTCCTTTGTTTGAAATTGTGAGTAATCAGGGAACTGTTAGGAAACATTTGTTCGGGTCGAAGAGAAACGGCTGGAGATAAAACAAAAGAGATTAAGCGAAACCATTTTTGGTCACTTCGACTATCTGAAAGACATTGTCTTAATCCTCCGACGTTTTTTTCTCTTTCTTTTCATTTTTTATCTGAATCGAGAGGCTCTTTCTAAGAAGACTTCCGCGGACGTGGCACTATCGAGAGGCTCGAGACTCCAGATAAGACCAACGGCCGAGTTTCCGCGAATTTCTGCGGCGCTAAGCACCACGACGATAGTTCCAAGTGCATACGACGAGATTTTTCAAGATCTCGAAGCTTGAAACGCATTGTATTTAAGTAACATCGACGCAAAAATGAAATTATAAATCTAGAAAAGCACTGCCTCGAATTGGTGTATTTTATTTTTTACAAAACGAAACTCAGTTTCGTTATCAGAAAGTCAGATCTAAAGCAGCTCGTGGAACGCGTAAGAAGGAAACAAAACTCGGGAGCATTTAAATTAATTGCCAGCTCGAAAATTGTTCTTTCTCGGAAAGCACACAGGGACGACGTCACAAAAGGCGTGCAGAATTCCTTGTAGTTTTTACAGTTTCTACGTAAGTAGGAACATCGTCCAAGCAACGGGCTAAGCACTCTTACCAGGGAACGCTTTTGAAGCTGGCGTGCAAATGTGCTTCCACCAGCAAGATCCTGTTCTACGTCGAGCCAATAGACAAGCCGACAGAAGCGTTTTATTCCCTTCATCTCGCTCCTTTGTGCATTTCACCGGCACTGGCGAAAATTGAAAAATGTCACTCACCGTTCCGTTCCGTTCGAGACGCTAGCTAGCGCGAATAATGCGACGAGACGCTGATACAACGAGCAGAACGAGCATCGTAAATTGAGCGTTTCGCACGGCTACGTGCACACACGTGGACTTTATGAATTGATATTACCATACGCGGTTGGACGAAATACGTACGCGTGTATATTCAACGCGTTTACACGAGGCTGAATGGTGAAACGAGGAAAAATATTAATGAGAGCGTCAACAGGGTGTGCGAACACACAAAGCCCGGGCACACGAGCAAACGCAACAATTTCTCGCGGAAAACGTATAAAAGACAATTCATTTGCCACCCTGTTGTGGAAAATCTGCATTTTAATTGGTCACGCAGTCATTATTGCGCTTGATGCGTGTAGTTTTGTTGCGCCACAACAATTGGTGGCCATAGGGCCCAGAATTTGTTAGCTCGATGGTTTCCGACCAATTAGGTCATATGATAACCCACGATTCTTCCAAAACCAATATTTTTAGCTTCGATGATTCTGCTATTATCTTTACAAACCTCCGAATCGGTATCTACGTTGTACATTTGCGCATAAAATATTACCAAAGCGTAGAAACAATCGATAGTTGGTCGTCTTTACAATTTGTCACGAAAGACGCCAGTGTGACTTTTGGTTAAACAAGGTTGCCAGAAAATATTTTGGAAATATAAAAGAACGAAAAGATTTATCGTTTTCAGGTTCAAAGAAGTCGATTGTTGCACGTGCCGGAAAATAAATGTGCGCACACCCAGATGCAGTGGTTTGCACCTGGAAAACTAAACCTCCGGCTTACCGGCGACGGTATAATTGTGTTTGCTTTCCATTTAAGTTGTTTGCACTTCTGTTTACCCCATCGCCTCTCTTCGAAGCAAGACGCGTCTGCGAGCTCAACTTTCCGTCGCTTAGTTGCTAGCTGTTTCTCCATTCTTCGCTTACTCCTCTTCGTTTTCCCTCGTCCCTCGTTCCACCCCTGTTTTTCACCCCTTCTTACGTAATCGCGTTGAGAAATATCGCGGCTGGGGTTAATTACGCGATTGAGTTTCGCACGCCTGCTTATCGACCTCGTAATGCGATTAAATGCTTGCATACAATTAGTACTGCAAATATTTGAGCCGTAATTTGTGGTGGAATTTGTTTGCGATACAGTCGATTAGTGGATTCTTTGAGAAAGAAAAAGAATTTCGGTGATAAAATAAATTTTCTTAGTTTCGGATCATTTTTTATGGCTCATTTTTGCGAGAGAATATTAAAAGTGGAATTTTTTATAAGAAGACGCGATGAAAATTAATAACCATTATCTTTGGTACAACGTAGACAGCTCGATTCTTAATGAACGGAACTTTATCAGTTTCAAGAAAGATAAAAATTCACTCTATTTTCATACGATTTAAAAGTCTTCTCCAGTCGATCCTGATCGAGAGATCCATTCTCCTCCTCCAAAGTCGGCGCAAATAAATCTCGATGCCACGAGTACATTCTCCGTGCACCTTCGGATGCGCATAAGCACATCGAAAACGAGTTTACAGATGAACTTTCCTCTTCACTCTCTGATCGCCTTAAAGAGTGCGATCGACCACTTTCCCCGATGCTATCCCGTCGCTTGTGGCTTCGAGAAGATCGGAGGCTGTGAGAACATGATTAGAAAATGAAACTTCCTTCTCCTATAACCGATGTTCGTAACAGCAATTACTATTAAACTGTAGTTTCACCTTATCAGGATTAGAGGAGAGATCAAGATCCACAAAATGCACGCAAAAGGTGTTTTGGTAATTTGTTGGGAACGATACGCGTGTTGGGTATGTTCGATCGATTTCCGTTAGATTAGGTGCACAAATTGTTAGCCGAAAGCAAATTGGGAAACACGAGAAAGCCGCACCAGTTATGAGGCGTTTCCCGGTGCCAATGAGGGGAGGTGTATGCGCGATGGAAATTGGAAATAGCATAAACGCGTATCGTGTATATTTCCTCGACGATGACACGTGGAAATCATCTCCGCGTATATCGCGACGGGATTGCCTCGGCTATTTAATCGACAAATGTATAGCTTGTTTCGATGGGATCGGTACTGTGGCACATTCTGCCGCTAGGTCAACGGCTGATGATCGGAAACGCTGTAAATTTGTTGCATCCATTAATCATAATGCGTTGCGCTGTGGCGACGTTGCCGAGGACTATGCGACAGTGTTTTAGTGATTTAAGAGAGATGTTCTTCCGCATCGATGCGTCAATGTTTGATCCAGTCGCACATGAACGGTGTTGGATACTTTTCCTAAATGTTTCGTTTCAAAAATAATTACCATTTCCAATTTATTTTAAATATGAAACCTTTAAAATGACAATAATCTGTGCGCGACAAAAGAATGTGGAAGTATTCGAATGACGTTACTTTGAAGTCTAAATTAATTAAATGTTCATGAAAAGCGGACGTTACTTTGTAGAGCTAGAAAACAAAATTTGTCCTTACACAAAATTCGCCTGCACAAACGTTGTATTAATTAAAAAACCATCGGGATTCCCTGTCGAAACACGTGATATTAATACCCTTTTGTAAATTTTCAATTCTCCGTTGGAAAACGTTTCTGACTTCCAAACGACCCGGCTAACAGGTTAAACAAAAGTTTCGCTCAAAATTTAATCCTGAAACTCTTCGAATTAATGCTACACAAAACGAATACACCACTGAAAATTGTCGGGACGGTAAGTGCTAATTAATTGTCTCCGCGCAGCACGCTCGCAGCGTTCATTTTCCTCTCTTCAAGCACGCGAAACAGAGGCTAGCTTTCCGCTGAATCACCGGCTAATCCACACTGAGGGGGGATACAACAGTTTTAGTTTCCGCTGAATAATACATAAACCGCTTTTAAAATCAAAAAGTTACGCGCGACCCGCTACCCCTGTCCATCTCCTTCCTGGCCGCGTTTTTCACCCCTACGCGACTCGTGTGAATACTTAAAACGTGACCAGCTGTCGCTCCCCATGCTGTAACGTCCACCAGTTCGAGGACATATAGCGTTTTTCCACTCTTGCCTGCCATTTTTCCGTAACCGGGGTTATTCTCTCCAGTGTTTACTTCCATCGCGTTAACTCAATCGCTTTTAGTTTATTTGTTAGGAGGATCTTTCGATTGCATAAAATAAATGTTGAATCGTTTGCGCATCGTTTAATCCGCGGATAGAATAATAGTGTACTATCTTTGCGTTACATCGGTGCAAGAAATACGCTAATACTTCTTATGGATAAAATACTAATTCGAAGGAACTATTGTTAATAGCAATCCTTTAAGAAAAAATTTTTAAGATCGAAGAAAACTTGAACGATCCATTGGTACTATTTTTATGAAATAAAATGAAAATTATATGAATAAAAATGTCGTATAAATATTCTTTTTACATATATTCGCTTTCCTTGTATCAAATTTTGCTGATCTCGATATATTGAGTAGTCATAATTGATCGTTCAAATTTAACCGAGCATGAGGGTATAATTAGCTTCGTATCGTAATTATACGTATCGTAACGCATTAATTAAATTCTATTGTCGTTTAAAATTAATTCAACAGGGGTTAGAATTTCGGATTACGTTAACAGATACATCGTGAAATTATCATAAACGTCGCTCTTAGAAATCACTCGATATTCATAGCCTAACAATTTACAGTCCATGAAAATGAACGACCAGTTGGCTCGCCTCGAGTCATCAACGATGACGAGTATCGTACCGTGGAGAAAGTTTGCGTTAATCAATCAGCTCCACTGGCTCGCTCATGTTCCATAGCCCGTGCATCATCGTAATTACGAGGAATCCTCGGTGGACCAATTAGGAAACGAAGGATTCCGTGCAGATCCACGGGGAAAGTTCTTCCTTGCTAGCTGATGTACATATCCGGTTCTCACGCACTCGTTTCTTGCGGAGGCTCGTTTATTTCTATCCCCCTTCGCTCTAGAAACGTGACCCAATCTCTTCCTCGTTGGAGAGGCTTCTTTGAGCTTCTCTTTGTCCCTCTCTGTCTCCGTTTCTCTACTTTTCTAACTCTTCTCTGGCAATCGTAATTTATTACTGACTACAGGCATGATTTGTAAATTTTTACGCGTCAAAAAGATGGAATAAAATATGTCCATTCGCTCGGACGTATCGAAGAGCTAGGATCATAAAGAAACAGACCAGACCCTCCAGACGTTCGTCGTATCATCATAAAGTCGTCAAACACCCATTCGGTTCACGTCTACCATTCTTCTCTTTTTTCTTACATTTTTTCCCTAACCCTCCAGTTGTTAAACTTACTCCATCTTCAGTTTTTTCCTCTAGCAACTTTTCTACAACACCTAACCCGAACTTGACGAAATAATCAGTTTGCCGTGAACGCAGATATTTTCTCGCAATTTCGGTTCGATGGCAAACGTGGAAGAAGTAGAAACANCTATCCCCCTTCGCTCTAGAAACGTGACCCAATCTCTTCCTCGTTGGAGAGGCTTCTTTGAGCTTCTCTTTGTCCCTCTCTGTCTCCGTTTCTCTGCTTTTCTAACTCTTCTCTGGCAATCGTAATTTATTACTGACTACAGGCATGATTTGCAAATTTTCACGTGTCAAAAAGATGGAATAAAATATGTCCATTCGCTCGGACGTATCGAAGAGCTAGGATCGTAAAGAAACAGACCAGACCCTCCAGACGTTCGTCGTATCATCGTAAAGTCGTCAAACACCCATTCGGTTCACGTCTACCAGTCTTCTCTTTTTTCTTACATTTTTTCCCTAACCCTCCAGTTGTTAAACTTACTCCATCTTCAGTTTTTTCCTCTAGCAACTTTTCTNATCGTTCAAATTTAACCGAGCATGAGGGTATAATTAGCTTCGTATCGTAATTATACGTATCGTAACGCATTAATTAAATTCTATTGTCGTTTAAAATTAATTCAACAGGGGTTAGAATTTCGGATTACGTTAACAGATACATCGTGAAATTATCATAAACGTCGCTCTTAGAAATCACTCGATATTCATAGCCTAACAATTTACAGTCCATGAAAATGAACGACCAGTTGGCTCGCCTCGAGTCATCAACGATGACGAGTATCGTACCGTGGAGAAAGTTTGCGTTAATCAATCAGCTCCACTGGCTCGCTCATGTTCCATAGCCCGTGCATCATCGTAATTACGAGGAATCCTCGGTGGACCAATTAGGAAACGAAGGATTCCGTGCAGATCCACGGGGAAAGTTCTTCCTTGCTAGCTGATGTACATATCCGGTTCTCACGCACTCGTTTCTTGCGGAGGCTCGTTTATTTCTATCCCCCTTCGCTCTAGAAACGTGACCCAATCTCTTCCTCGTTGGAGAGGCTTCTTTGAGCTTCTCTTTGTCCCTCTCTGTCTCCGTTTCTCTACTTTTCTAACTCTTCTCTGGCAATCGTAATTTATTACTGACTACAGGCATGATTTGTAAATTTTTACGCGTCAAAAAGATGGAATAAAATATGTCCATTCGCTCGGACGTATCGAAGAGCTAGGATCATAAAGAAACAGACCAGACCCTCCAGACGTTCGTCGTATCATCATAAAGTCGTCAAACACCCATTCGGTTCACGTCTACCATTCTTCTCTTTTTTCTTACATTTTTTCCCTAACCCTCCAGTTGTTAAACTTACTCCATCTTCAGTTTTTTCCTCTAGCAACTTTTCTACAACACCTAACCCGAACTTGACGAAATAATCAGTTTGCCGTGAACGGAGAGATTTTCTCGCAATTTCGGTTCGATGGCAAACGTGGAAGAAGTAGAAACACGGTACAGAATAAAAACACCGAATACCTGTATTTTCAAGTAATCAGAGCTACCATAGAAATTGTCTCCACAATTTGAAATTATAACAAGAGCTCCGGCTAAGAAGGTGCGTGGCGTGGAGAGGAAAAATCATAGCGTCTGAAGAGTACAATGATGTCGAGGAAATACCAATGGGAAAGAAGAGGCGAAGGGCAAGAGGAAGGCAATTGCGGCAGCTTGCGAGAAATTACAGGCGCCCCTAGAGGGGAGGCGAAGATGTCGAAGAGCGGTGGGGAGGCGTACGGGCTGTGATCTTCTAAAAACTTATGCGAAATTAGATTTTAAATTCCTCGGCAGCCCGCGTTGCCAGCATCCGCCGCAGCCCACCCTGGCCCGAATTACAGAGAAAATAGAAAGCCGGGCCGTGGTGAGCCTTAAGCAGATGCAATTCTCCGCAGCGTTATGGCACCCCGAGAAGGTCGGTCGGGGGGTGAGAAAAGAAAAGAAAGAGAAAAGAGACCGTTGAAGGGAAGAAATCGGGATGAAGAAGCAAATCGACCGTCGCCTTTCGACTTTATTTCAAGGATATTCTTCGATTTCCGCGTGTTATCCTCGTAATGCTTGCAAATAGAAATCAGCAGGGAACGTTCGAAGCTGGAAATGATTCGGCACCCACTGACGAATTTCACAGTCCGATCAGGATTTCTTCAGCGATCCAGATTCGTGGCTTGAACTTTCAAACAGATTTCTTTTGAAACCGGCTTTATTAAATGAAAAGTAGCTAACTTAAATTCCTCGGGTTTTAAAATACCAATCGATTACAGTACAGAATCTACGTACACGTACGATCCTTGTCGGACACGTCTAGAGCTCGTTTTATTCAACGTCCATCGACCATCCCTCGAACCAGCGCCACAGAAAGGGTGTAAAAAATTCCCGTAATCGTCGACGTGCTGACAAAACATCGCTGTGGTAAAATTAACACCCGTGCCGTACTTAATCGAGCAATCGACGATTACGTAAAGGACGGTGCATCCATCTATCCCAGGCGCGCGTGTTCGCCCCCTAGAATCGTCGATCTAACGATACATCCAACGTTCCAGGTGTACAGTGTCCACGATAATGCGTCGAAGCTCCAAATTAGACAATACCCCGACCGGGTGCGATCCAATTTGATTCGTAACAGGGCTGCAGCAACTACAGGCCAGGAAGGGTAGCACAATCGTAGGGGTCGAATCGCGTGCAATTTTGCGAATTCGAACAGGTTCTGTGAATTCGGTTTAACGAGATTATCGGACGGTACAAATTCGCGTGTCCGGCAGGCCGTGGACGCGAAACGCGTCTGGAAAAACGAAATTTTCGATTTCCGAGCCGGAAGCGAACGATTAGCCCTCGATCGGTGCGCACGCTAGCTCACGGGCCATAATTGTCGCGGCCAGACAGAGGAACGTTCGTAATGCGCTCGGCCACGAAACCACGCGCGCCCTCGACGAAATCGTTTGCCTCTGATTTGCATAATTTACCGGGCCACGCCAGCGTACGCGCGAACGTCCCTACGTTACACTCCATTCCACGATTCTACATCCACCGATACGTGTGTACAAGCGTGGAATTATGCGTGCACCACGAGCGTGAGCGAGTTTCCCGGGAACAGGTTGAATTACGGGATGCTGAGGAATTTATGGGCCGAACGGAGGAGCCACGCAAATGCACGCGATTCGCGGTTAACATTAGGAACCTGGTTCTTTTTAGGTCCGGAGAGAGTTCTTTCTTCTTTTTTTCTCCCCTTTTTTTTTTTTCTTCTTTCCTCAAGCTTTTCGTTAGGGTTCTCTTTTTGCGAAACCAGAGGAATTCCAGCGGGAATAGGAAAAGAAAGGGCGATCGCAGGGCAGAGTTATCGTCGGTGTAAATCAAATGGCGCAATAAAAGTTTGGAGGTAAATCTCTGAAGGAAGGGCGAACGAGGTGCGGGTGATCCTTGAAATTTAGGGACCGAGCGAAGTGGACTCTGTGCTTGAATTGTTAGTAAAAAGAATAAGGAGAATGTCGAAGAAGGAAGTATTTGCTTCAAGGTACTCCACTTTTCCGATCTTTTCATACTCTCTCAATATTGTCGCGTTATTCTTCACGGTTCTACTCCAACGAATCGAAGCACGTTATATTATCCACCTTCGGTAGCCAGCGTTTATCTACGACCCTCAAATATTGAACCTCGCCCAAGGGGTGTGCACTTGTTTCGCGTAAAACTTGCGGCGAATTATGCCCCTTTCGATGGGCTATCTTGCACGGACGTTCGCGATAAAACGGACCGAAGCAGATTGTTCCGAACAAACAAAAGTCCATGACCTGTCTCGGCTGGCTCGACGTTGCCAACTCAAATGTTTGCCACCTGGGGCCAGCGCCATGAACAAGGGCCATCCCTTCGCTGTATGAAATGTTACCACTCATCCCAGTCACGTCGTAAACCAGACCGCAATCGCGCGCGACGCTGACAACGCGAAACATCGTTTGCTTCTCCGCTCTAACGACCGATTCGACCCAATTAATTTGGCCCCTGGTGATTACTTAACGTTGTCTACCTTATGGATTGCGTCTACCATCTACGTATCACTTGTCGTGATCGTCTCCGTGGATTACTCTATTAGGAGATATCGAAGAGAAGGTTTCGACCTTGCGAGCACTTCTTTGAACGTTTTGTCCAAAGCGATTTTACGCGATCTTTCGATAGAATTGGAATTAAGGAAAGTTAATGGAATACTCGGATATCAAGAAATCCGAAAGTGTTAGGTTTCGAGTACGACGATAAAGCAACCATCTAAAGATTGCTTCAAAACGATGGAAATCAGGAAATTACGCTGCCAGACGATGGCTACTTCTACGAGTCATAATATTGATATACCACCGTAGATTTACGCGCGCAATTTTCGGTATTTTTATTACCGCCGCGAGCACGACGAATGGCCGTATAAGTCAGGTATTACGAGACAGCCGTAGCATAATCTGCGGGACAGCACAAAATGTGGAACGAACCGAGACAAATGACAAGCCAGTGCGCGCTCGACCATTAACCGTGTAAACGTTTGCCCGCGTGATTAATGGAACGATCAACGGCGACGAGGGCGAAGAAAACGATGAAGAATTTCTAAACTCAACCAGCAATTAAATATCAGCGACGTAATCGTCGTAAATTCACAGCCGAGTGGAATTCGAAGCGTTTACAGCAATATTTCTGCCTCTTCTGTCTCTGTCTTTCTGTTTGTTTCTCTTTTCTTTTTTTTCTTTTTTTTTTATCCTGAAAGATTCGTCGCGCGAAAGTTACGCGCATAAATTGTGCTGGTCAGTTGGCCCGAATCCTAATCTTTCACTCGGTTTTGACGAAGCGGTTTTACAACATTCCTGACAAGGTCGTTTACCGAACAGTGGCGAGATTAAATCTCTGACACTCGAATCCGGGACATTTCTTCTGGAATTCCGATGAATTTGAAACGATATTCGTCGGCTAACCTGGCTTTCGATCCGCATTCCTAGTCCGCGACGTAATCGAAATCTTTTTATCTCTCTCTTTCTCCGCTCTCTCTCTCTCTCTCTCTCTCTCTCGTTCGATTCGAATTTAACTCGCGGAGGAAGCGTTCGGGAAAAAAATGTGATACATCGCACAGACAGAAATCACTGTTCCCCTTTGAATGCTGTTTTACAGCTCGAACGATGAAACATGAAGACATTTATTTAAAATCAAAGCTATTGTTTATATTTATTTATAACACTACAGCTTGAAATATCGTGCCTCGATCGAAAATCTGGAAAATGGTACAAGTTCTCCTTGTTGAAACTGCGAAAAGATCGAAACGTATAGAGGTAGAAACGTGCGGATGGAAGAAGAGTGAAAAAGCAGAGGAAGAAGAGGCCGATTTCGGCGATATTCGAGGCTGTGTCATGAATGCGAATCGCTAGTCGGAGAGTATAAGTTATAGACGCATTATTTCCGCGACAGAAGCACGCCGAGCTTTTTCTTCTCTCCGTCGCGTTCCACCCTTTTCTCTTTATTTTAAGCGTATATTTCCTACCCCGTACCGATTCTTTTGTTTATCCTCGTGTGCAACGCCAACGGGTTGCCTTCGATCTTTTCCCTTTTCTTCTCGGTCGACCGTTTTTCTGAACGCCGAATCGTAACTATGGTCAGCTTTAGATCGTTTCCCCCTCTTCGCTGGAAAACGACAAGTCGTGAATCCTCGATAGAAAAGCGTTTGAAAATCTTTGGAATATACTATTTCGAAATTAAATTGATTAATCGATGAGCGGGTCAATTTTATTTATCTTATTTATTCTATCTAAATAGTAAAGCAGGATCTGAGAGTTATCGAATAATCCTAAGATAATATCGAATATAGATCGATATATAATCTCGAATAATAATAAACGCTTCTTTAATTCAGAGATCTAAACTCTATTTTCTATTAGTTTTTCAATCTCGCGCCAATGAAGCAAGACAGACGAGTCGATTGAAAGGAAAATCTTCGAATCACAGTCGTTCAACACAGGTACACGCGCAGACACGAAAGTAAGTGGAATCGCTAAGGGTTGCAAGTTGCCGCTTGATAGTTTGCCGAGAGGGTTCGGCAATTTACATAACATCGTGAATATATAGAGGATAATCCGCGGTAACTTCTCCCTTAAAGCGTTCTGCTTATCGCTGAGTAACAACGCGATAAGACAGTTCGCTCTCGCAGCGCAGATGTTGATGGGAAAATAATTCCTGCCGGGGTTTCTCAACGCGTTAGCGTCGCCCTCGAAAGAATTATAGAAACTTAATAGCGCTCCGATGTTTCTCCTATCCGCCAAGAATCATGGTACAAGCCACCCCGAATAAATCCATCAAACTCAAAGCGAAGAATAACCTCATCGCTCTTCGAAGAATTATCTCGAGACGCGAGAATTTAATCCAAAAATACTCGGAAACGAATCAAGAAAGAAGGATCGAGATAGTGACCCGAGCAGGTTGAAAAAAACTTGCCTCGAACTTTTTCCGTAATCCAAATTTCTCAAGCAAAGAAACGGGTAACCAGATAAAGGGTCTGTTTTCACCTCGGAGCACAGGGAGCGTGAAGTTTCTCGAGGACAGATAGGAAAGAATGGAACGAGGGTGAAATGTGGGTGGCTGTTTCCGGCCGCGAATATCTAATTCGGTTCCGAAGCCTGGAAGGTGCACTTACCGCGAGCTACTTCTTGTTTCGGAGGCGTTTACGTCGCGAGAATCGATATGTGTCGTCGGTGCATCGGCCGGAAATGTGTCCCCGTACAGGTGCATTGTGTGTAAGACGTAAGAGAAAAGTTTGCGGGTCGTGGATGCATCCGCGAGGAGAGAAGTTGTTGGAGAACGGAGAAAAGCTGCGAGCTCGTAATTTTTCAGGTTGCAAGGATCGTGGAAAGAAGCAGAGAAGTCGTTCAATTTTTAGTAAAAGTATCGCGAGTCGTTATAATAATTTAATAAGGACACGCGTATCGCGATTCACGTTTGTCGACGAAGTAATGCAAATGGTGGCGATATATGGTTACGATTGAAATTAAAACCAATGTTTTCAACGTGGGAAAATGTAAAACGGTTTTAAAAATACCGATATGACACGGTTTCTCAGGTATTTGGTTTCAAGCAGATCTTTCCCGCTTTGAAAATTTTACTCCATGATTTTCTGACGGTTGTTTAAAAAGATTGAAAAGAAATATGAGGACGCGCGGTGAAAGGAATTTAAAAAAAAAAGTACAGGATGATTTTGCTGTACGTTGTAATATTTCGAGACGAAAATGAATGGTAAACGGTTAAAAAGCATGTGGAATGGTCTGGCACGCGGTATCGACATCGCTTCCGATTTTGCTTTATGCGTTCGCCGCTTCACCGCAGACGTTCGCGACTAACAATGCGGCCACGCCGGCCTTTTGTCTGTTCCTCATTATTTTCTCCCACGTTTCCCTGCCGTACAACAAAGACACTTAAAAATAAACACGATGATTCGTCCTGTTAATTAATTTCGAAATGCAATTTTCGTCTTAATTAAATCCAACGATACGATTCGATTACATCAAACCGACCATTTGTACCGGCCATTGTATAATTTCTGATATGCTTGTGACATTATACCAAATGATTATCGAAGTGATAAATTAATGAACAGAAATGGGAAATTTGTATAATTATATAACAAAACGTGGCTTTAATATCGTGGTAGTATCGGGGTATCTTTTTAAAATGGACCGAGAGTGATAAGAGAGGATAAAGCTTAGGATTTTGCGCCCTCAGCGTGATTCGGCGACGAAAGATTAGGATTATGGAGGATTTAGATGGCGTGGACAAACTTTTGAGAAATACTTGCTGCGAAGGAAAATATTTGAGTGGATAAAGAAGCTAATACACGTGTATGAACATTAGTTTACACCGATAGCTCCTAAACTCACATTGTCGTCGAACTTTCTACACAATTTTTCATAAATCGCAGAACCCTTGCTACCTTTATGTTATAGAAAATTCTCGGTATCCTAATCTTAGCGATATTAAATGAAACGTTAAAATAAAAATCGACTTTGTCTATGAAAACACTTCGCATCGTCTTATTATTTTAAAAAATTGTAAATGCAATATTTTTATCAAATTTTTATTAAACTTTTATTAAATTTTTATTAAATTTGATTGAAAGACATCTCATATAGTAGAATCTACTTTTGGAAACACCTGCAATTTATAGAGACTTCATTTAATAAGTAAATTTCGAGATAGCTCCGTGTCTGACCATGACGATCCTTATCTACTGTCAAGAATTCGTCGATACAGACATTCCTACACCTTTCCTCGTGCATCATAAACGTTTTCTATGCACATAAATGTTTCATTTCTGCAACGTGAAAGCAAGAAGGCACAAAAACACGCTATTTAATTAAAAATAAATTAAAGTTATAAAAAATCTAATATAATCTTCATAATCGAAACGACTCCGTGACACTTATCTCATTCTTCTTCGTACGCTTCGATCACCTTTGCACTATAATTAATCGACACGAGGACAGGAAGTAGCGCGAGTTGGCACAGGAGACGACGGCAACCTGTCTTATTCGACTCATCGCGACGGACCACGCGCAATTACTCAGCGCTTTCAGCGTAGCCTCGCGCCTCGTAATTAAAAGAAAACTTTAATTGACGCCGCGACGACCAACGGAATTCCAGATCCGTTCACCGGCGGCAGGCTGAATCCATAGTCCAACAGTGAATCACAAAGACGTGGCAATTAAAGACAGGTCGAAGGAAGAAAAAGGAGAAAGAAGTCGAAGAAACGAAGATTCGGAAGAGATCCCCTTTGCACTGCACGAATTGACCTTAATCCCTCGATTTGTCCTGCAGCTAATGCTTCGACTTGGACTCTACAGCCGGCGCAGAAAATACGAATGGTGGTTTCTTAACCTTCGAGAAAGGAACGAGCTGGCTTCCAGGCGAAACTGCATTTACGTCCAGCAATATGTCACCAATCTTGCTTGTTACGTTTTTTTCTTTTTTCTCCTTTTTTTTACTGAGAATGGACGACCGCTACGGTCGATTGAGAAGCGATTAGAGAGGAATGATTGAGCACTCACGGACGAGAAATGGATTAAAAGCGCTATTAGTTCGATTTCCGAACCAATGAGCCAATATTCCATTGCAGGGTTCCGAATAATAATAAAGCACGAAGAATATTCTCTGAATTTTTTGCAAATGGGTGACAACCCCATTCTATCGAAGATTCTACATTGTCTACCATACTCTCAAAAATGTGAATCTTTATAAAAATCTGCCGTCTACTTATACAAGTAAGTGTATAGATCAGTAAAATACTAAACTAAAAGTTTCTTAACAGTGGACAAAATTTTAATTTTTATAAAGTACAGATAGATCTTGCAGACCTCTCGTCCTAGATAGAACTCGTGAATCAAACGATCACGGTCATTAAACGTTAAACAATCCGTTCTATCTTTCGAGGGGAAATTCCGAAGCAAATCCACGGTGTCCCCTAGAGTAGGCGAAGTTAATCCCGCACCGCAATGATGCTCGAAACGCAGAGAGCAGAGGGTATTGACGTGTTCCAATGACGACCGCAAGCAACGCGGTCGTATAACGCGGCAGGAGTATTCAGGCCTGTTTCGAAAGTTGGATCGCGTTGATCCTCGGTGGATCGTCTGCTTGAGCCCCGCGTTAAGTTAAGTGTCTGCTTCCGAGGCGGCCAAAACGAGGAAACTTCCGAGTTCGTTTCGAGAACAAATGCAGAACGCCGTCCAACAAGCGTGACTTTCTACCTAGCCTCTTCCCTTCCGTTCCTCAGCTTTCCTAGTTCGTTTCACATTTGAATCCTTCCGTCTTCCTGGTTTCTCTAGTCGATCCTTTCGGCGCGACATGGGGCAAGTTCGGTGCAACTTCTTAATTTATGTCCTCCGAATCCTCCCTTACGCTTTTGATATTTTATCCTCTTCATTATTAATTTTTTATATATCTTTTTACCACTACTTTCTCTTATTTGCTCGGATAAGTTTCGAGACTTTGAGTTTTCGCATTAATACAATGGATTGTATTAAACTTTCGCAGCAGAGAAGCTTCTTTAATACAGCACAAAGGAAGTTAATAAGTACCGCTATAATTCTATTCGCGAAAAAAAAAAATCGGTACAGAGGTATACGCGCTATTAATTTCCCACAGTTTAATAACCCCTCCAATTTCATCGGACTGGTCGTTCCATCAAAATATAAGCCATAATCGGTTTCATCGACGAGCATCAGCGGAGAAGCTGTTTCACTTTTCCAGCAACGTTTCATCCATCTCCGTGGCTTCATCCCTCCGCTTTCATCCATTTTATTCCCAGCTTCGATATCCTGGCATCCTCGATTTACTTTCATCGTGGCTAAGCTGCAACACACACAATACCTTGCACCGGGTAATAAAGATCCATCTATTTCTGTCATTTCTCGTTCCTTTCCACCCTTCCTATCTCATTTTCATCCTTCCAACACGTACCACAATTTCTCACTCGCTTCGCGCGCCCTCTCGCTTATTCCTTCCTTTCGTTGTCCACTCCAATAACACTGGCTGAGCTCCCACTCGACGGATCCTTCGGCCCTGAAGGAAGAGGGCTTGAATAATGATTCCGGAGAGTCGGAATAGACAGCTTTAGGGATGACTCGCACTACGCCGGCAGCCAATTCGAGAAGCTCGACGCGCCTCGCCGCGGGTTCATTAACCGACCCCAGGAGAGAGCTTCGAACCCCTTCGTTAATTAGTCATCAGCTCGAGCACAATGCTCGTCGAGGTTGTTTTATGCAGCGGCGCTCGTGCCCTCGAAAATTGCATCGTCCTTTGGATCAATGGGATCATGGGGTCGTGTCCGGGTATCTCGTTCCATCCCATGGGCTCAATTATGGATTGATTATTGTTTTATCGCAACTCTGGCGAGCGTAACCGATACATTCTGATGCGGTTAATGTGAGAAAGGTCCGATGATAGATCGTGTTAAAGAAAATTGATCACAGGGGATGTCTTTGTTGAAAAGCATGGCAATTGAAGATTAAAGAATTAAAGTGAGAGAAAAAAAAAGGTCGAAAAAAATTGGACAAAAATTAGTCAGTCAATTTGTAAGGATTTTAATTAATTCTTTGGAATCGAAATTTTATAGGAACGATTGTAGTTGATCCGGAACTCGAGCGAAGCAAGGGGTTTCAATTTAGTTGAGGAACGACGGTGTTGGATATCGGCACGTATCGCTGGTCGTTTCGATGAAATAATTACGGACTGACCGATGTAAATTGAAATAGTCACGCCAGTGTCGTTTACGTTCGACCGGCGACGCAAAGGGGAAATTAATTAAAGCAGCCCGATGCATCCCCGCGTGTTTCCGCCTGTCGGAACACGCGCTGACTGGCTCTGAATTCGGCGAACCATCGATTCGTGGCTTTCACTGGGCCAAGACTGCGAAACGATCGATACCGGCGATGAATTTTTGATGACGCCTGAGTAGATTGGTTTTCGAGGGGAGGGAAATGTCTGGATGTTGGCTGGTCTCGTTGATTTTCCGGCAACCAGGCCAATTCCCCATCTTAATTGCTGGATGAAGCGTTAAAACAGCGAGTTTTATGCGTTCGAACAACAGAATTACCTTGTTCGTTCATGGATTAATCCCGATTATGGTAGTTTATAACGAGAATTGTTCAATTCTATTGGCAATTTTCCTGCTCTTAAAGAAAGTGCGCGTTTAAAAATTCATAGGCACGTAATGTTACAAAATGGCACGTAACGGGTTAATTTGTTCTTAGAAAATGGTTAAATAAATAGTAGTAGCGGCCTTTAATTATTGCCAAACAGGTACCAAATAGGAAACATAAAATATCTTAAACGATACGATTTAGACAAGTCTCTTCTATGATAAAATAACGAATAATTTTATTATTGAAATATACGATTCCACGCATACCGCTACAATAAATTTTACAACTAAGGTGGTTTTCTTAAAGGAGAAGAATCATCCAGTTTTTTTCGCGGTTTTATACATCGTAAAATCTTCAGCTAACGACAATGGCATCGTTCGCGTATTTTACCCCATCGTGGAGAATATCCTGAAATATCCATACACATAAACATGCGTCTTCGTTCGACGCACAGTTTTATGGTGTCTCTAAATTTTCGCCGATAAAATCCAGGAAATTTACCGCCGGGTCGGGGCTAAAGCACCTGCCACACTCTTATTCCACCGAGAACCGGCTCCCCTTCGCCAATACGGTGCGAGGACCGCCGCGTGGAATCGATGAAAACCATTGAGAAATATATTCCGTGTGTAAGATATTAAGGGGAATGTTCCTGGGTCGCGACGTTCTACTTAAAAACCTCAGGTTTCCGTCTCGAAAGCTTTGCATTCAAAATCATACGTCGATGGAAGAATCTCGGTGGATCGTATCTGCTTTCGAGACACGCTCGCGTAAAATTGTAACACGTTGCGTAAATCGTTACAAAAATTCTCGAATAATAAAACACCGTACGATTTCGATCGTAAATTCACACCGATCCACCTTGTTCTCGATTTTCTTCCACAAAATCGATTCACAGGAGCGCGATTTCAAGCTCGTTCGCGAATAACCGTGGTGGTTTCCATACGTCGCCGCAGAGAACGAATAACGCCGAGCGGAGAGGAACTTTTATCGAACCAGAAGAGAGCGTCGTCGATTCGACGAGAAATAATCATCGAGAGTGGAACGATGTCGGTCACGATATCGAGCTGTTTCGGTATTGTTGTCGCACGATTCGACGACGGCCTCATCCGATGCGCGGCGTTATTAAGAAGACATCGATTCCAATCCCTGAAAATTTGTCCCCGATTCCGCCCGCGAGTCCCATGGCCTCGTTTCGGCTCGTTGTAACCGCGGCATACTAATCGTCCCCGAACGCATTTCCGTCATATAGGTGCACCGGTAAAATTGCGTAGCTCTGTTAATAGAGATGGAGCGATACACGATTAACCGGATTTATTCGACGCTTTTCAACGAACGATTGATAATGTGCGTTACGTTTCGCGATTCCCACTGATATCGATGGATTTCGAGAGAAGAGGAAATAGAAATAGGGAAATTACAATTGCTGATCGATACCTCTTGTTAGCATTAAACGGTTTTTGAACAAATGAACGGCATCGAGAGTATTGTTGTAACGTGGCAATAATGTGTGTTTAGACGAGAGGGTGTTGTTCGATCTTTCACTGTTTTATTTCGTTTAATTGTTAGAGGAGCTGAATCGCGAAACAAATTAACACGTTGATTGGTACCTTTGCCACGAGTGGCCCATTGTAGTTTGTAAAAATAAAACTTTCAAACGAATATAAATATTCAGCACAGATGCTAGTTTTTCCCACTTAAATATTCTAATGTATATTCTATCGCTAAAATGATTACTTCCCTCTTGGCACGAGATCCGAAGTTAATGTTGCATTACTAATTGTCGAAACTCGAAACAGTCTCGTTCCATTGTTCATTCGATCGACGGGTAATCAGAATTTTTAGTAATTAGTTAAATAAAGCCAGTTACCGCTGAATTCAATGATTAACGCGTATCCGTGTAATTAATTAAACGTTCAATCATGGTCAGAGGACGTATTTGTGTGACCGTATTTGTTCATCGGTATCGAGGGAACTGCTCGATCTAAATTACAATTTTCCATCGATTAATCAGATCGAACACCGCGAGAAATGTCGCGAATAGCCGTCACCAAAAGTTCATACGGATCCAATAGGGCGCAATAACCTTTCAATCGGCTTCTTTCTCAAGCCTCTCGATCGAGAACGCAGCACGGAACAGTAGTATTATTTCGTTTCCCTCGGAAGAAGCATTGTGCTCGCTGAAATTCTTTCTCCTGAACCGAAGACACAGACAATTCCCCGAGATATCGAACTTTTCCTCGTTTCGATCGACAGATAATGCTCCGTTGGAACTGAAGTCCCTCAGAAGTACAAGAAACAAGTACAAGAACAAGAACAATAGAAATACGATAGGAATATTCCTTTGTACTTTGATCTTTGGATCTGTTGAAACAGAATTGCTCCAGCGTCTCGAAAAGGATTTTTAAAAAACGAATTTCAAAGAAAAATAGAAAATTGTCTCCAATTTGTAAGCTTTTCATGGAAGCTAATCAATTTGAATCGATATTATGGTAACAAGAGAAACACAATTTTCCAAGTAGATCCCTTGGTTCTTCTCGAGTTTTAACGAGAAGCAGGATTTCTGCTGGGAAAATCGAAGCTAGGATGCTCGAGACCTGTTTCACAATATCACCCTATCGACGTTCAAAGTGCAACGATCGGTTTCTAATAAGGTTCCATTCTTATACGACTTTCCAATGATAAGCGTGAAAAACGTGGCAGTGAAGTTCTCTATTAGCTATTCACAAAAGGATGCGAGAATCGTTGATGAAGAACAACGAGGAGCAATTTAAAACTACGATGAACTTTCCTCTCGGAGGACAGTACGAGAAAATCAATAGGAAGTCTCGCGCGACGAGTTCCGTATTCCCTAGATCCTTCGTGAAACAAGGTTTATCCAATGGACTCGACTTTCGAAGCGTAGTTACAATCAAGTAGTTTACGATTATAAAATCATTAAGACGTTTAACGAATTAATTTGTTCAAGAGAAGTATCAACAGGACTGCGTTGGTTAATAAAATCAAGAATTAAATCACTTTTCTTTCACTTAAGTTCTTTGGAACTTAAAAAACTTGGAATCTTGAAGGATAATAGAACGATAAAACTTTAATGTATTTCAACTTTGCTGTTGTGTTCGTGAAAACTTAATCGTGTACCTTTCCAACAAACGCAATGGAAAATACATGTATAAAAATATGCAAAGTTGAATAATTTGATATTCGTACAATTCAGAGTACAAAAATTACATTAATCTATGTGTGTCATTGGGTAATACAGACTCGATCGTGATAGAAGGGTTGAACGAGGAGCGAAGTTTATTTAATTTAAAAAACAACCCATAATGATTAATACTAGAACTAATTTTTCGGAAGTTCCTGCAATTTTCTGTAAAGAACGCGAAGAAAAATTTATTCCCCTTGTATCGTATATTTTTTTTCAAATACTTATTTTTATTTCTTTGATACAAGTCTACTTTAATCATCGATAATTCTACTGTTAAGCAACCCTGAATGAAGAAAAACTAAATTAGTACCAATTTTCTTTCGATTTACGAGTAGCAGACAATTCTCGTTGTATACTCAACAGACTTTTCAACGTCAAAATGCAAACATTATATCTGCAAGTTAGTGTACCAAGAGTGGTCGTGTATATCACGCGAGTCGAGTAGAGCGAGTCAGTGTATCCAGGAGTGTCTTCTTAAGGGTGAACAGCATGCTGCGAATGGGAGTTTGGAGAGTTTCTAGAGCAAACAGGCCGTGTATCTAAGCAAGTTTAGAGACAGCAAATTTAATACGCGTTGCATTAAAATCCTCAACCTCTCTTGAACCACCCTCAACTCTCGAAAACCACCATCCAACGCCCCAATTCGTGACATCCAAAAAATCCTTCACCCCTTTCTCAATTTTACAGCCTCGCGGCCCTCGTTTTCGCTCGCTGATCCGTGTACTACGATCCAAATCCGCGTTTACAGCGTCACAGACAGCTTCGAATTTATATCTCTCGCCTGTAACCCCGTCCCTCGATCTCAGAATCGAAACTTTGTCAGGTCTGAAATTCACGCGTATCTCTACAAGACTGTACAAAAATTACTTCAAAATGTCTAAATAAATTTGGACGGCGCGATGCATCGAATCTTCGCGGTCATGATTCGAGCTGAAATCGTATCACGAGACTTGACACCGAACAGAAGGGTTGCGCGATTTTTCCACCTTTCCCCGCGAGATCAACCGTCTGCGAGGGCACGCTGATCTCATAAAGGGCGAATTTCTGCGGTGCACGACGCGGTTGTCCGCATGCCGGGATGCCTAGCACGCGTTTCAGATCGCAAGCGAAGCGAACGAAATTTCACGGGTTTTTGAATGCTTTTTTTTTTTTGGTACCATCTTTTTTCCCCGTTTTTTTTTGTTTCTTTTTGTTTTCTATCTCGTGGCTCATGCTAATACGTTGAAGCGGCGAGCATTAAAACCGCCGGGGCGAAATTGTTTTTAACTCCAAACGTGGGTTTCTGGTGACGCGAAACGCACGGCTGGATTCTGAAAAATCCGCTCAGCTAGGATTTGCGCCGGCGGCTTCGAGTTTCGGAATGGTCACGTATGGGAATATGGAAATTAATTAACGCGAAAGAGTGAAGAATATTCTTCAAGATGAAACGAGTCGATGATACCGTCAGTGATACCGTATACCATCGATCGAACAGGTTGGATTTGAG